>CAWUFW010001987.1:2325000-2475417 GCA_963921515.1 Calotriton arnoldi | reverse complement strand
AGGAGAGTTCATGGTGAATTTATAAGTGCTTGTGTTGTGGCGCAGTGATTAGATAAGGACATGGAACTGGCTGGGTGATTGGAGGAGTGCATGGGTAGTGACAAGGAGATGGCTGGACTGCATCAGTAGTGCTCAGGGCATTGTAGCAGTGCATGTGTTAGTGCCTGGGTCATTGCATGAGTACATGGGTAGTGACTGGTTGATTAGAGTACTGCAAGGAGAGTGCATGTTGAATTTATAAGTGCTTGTGTTTTGGCGCAGTGATTAGATCAGGACATGGAACTGGCTGGGTGATTGGAGGAGTTCATGGGTAGTGAAGAGGAGATGGCTGGACTGCATCAGTAGTGCTCAGGGGATTGTAGCAGTGCATGTGTTAGTACCTGGATCATTGCATGAGTACATGGGTACTGACTGGATGATTAGAGTACTGCAAGGAGAGTGCATGGTGAATTTATAAGTGCTTGTGTTTTGGGCGCAGTGATTAGATAAGGACATGGAACTGGTTGGGTGATTGGAGGAGTGCATGGGTAGTGACAAGGAGATGGCTGGACTGCATCAGTAGTGCTCAGGGGATTATAGCAGTGCATGTGTTAGTGCCTGGGCCATTGCATAAGTACATGGGTACTGACTGGATGATTAGAGTACTGCAAGGAGAGTGCATGGTGAATTTATAAGTGCTTGTGTTTTGGTGCAGTGATTAGATAAGGACATGGAACTGGCTGGGTGATTGGAGGAGTGCATGGGTAGTGACAAGGAGATCGCTGGACTGCATCAGTAGTGCTCAGGGGATTGTAGCAGTGCATGTGTTAGTGCCTAGACCATTGCATAAGAACATGGGTAGTGACTGGATGATTACAGTGCTGCAAGGAGAGTGCATTGTGAATTTATAAGTGCTTGTGTTTTGGTGCAGTGATTAGATAAGGACATGGAACTGGCTGGGTGATTGGAGGAGTGCATGGGTAGTGACAAGGAGATCGCAGGACTGCATCAGTAGTGCTCAGGGGATTGTAGCAGTGCATGTGTTAGTGCCTACACCATTGCATAAGAACATGGGTAGTGACTGGATGATTACAGTGCTGCAAGGAGAGTGCATGGTGAATTTATAAGTGGTTGTGTTTTGGCACAGTGATTAGATAAGGACATGGAACTGGCTGGGTGAATGGAGGAGTGCATGTGTAGTGACAAGGAGATGGCTGGACTGCATCAGTAGTGCTCAGGGGATTGTAGCAGTGCATGATTTAGTGCTTGGGCCATTGCATAAATACATGGGTACTGACTGGATGATTAGAGTACTGCAAGGAGAGTGCATGGTGAATTTATAAGTGCTTGGGTTTTGGCGGAGTGATTGGATAAGTACATGGTGCTGGCTGGGTGATTGGATGAGTGCATGGGTAGTGACAAGGAGATGGTTGGACTGCATCAGTAGTGCTCAGGGGATTGTAGCAGTGCATGTGTTAGTGCATGGGTCATTGCATGAGTACATGGGTACTCACTGGATGATTAGAGTACTGCAAGCAGAGTGCATGGTGAATTTATAAGTGCCTGGGTTTTGGCGGAGTGATTTGATAAGTACATGGTGCTGGCTGGTTGATTGGAGGAGTGCATGGGTAGTGACAAGGAGATGGCTGGACTGCATCAGTAGTGCTCAGGGGATTGTAGCAGTGCATGTGTTAGTGCCTGGGTCATTGCATGAGTACATGGGTAGTGACTGGATGATTAGAGTACTTCAAGGAAAGTGCATGGTGAATTTATAAGTGCTTGTGTTTTGGCGCAGTGATTAGATAAGGACATGGAACTGGCTGGGTGATTGGAGGAGTGCATGGGTAGATGCAAGGAGATGGCTGGACTGTATCAGTAGTGCTCAGGGGATTGTAGCAGTGCATGTGTTAGTGCCTGGGTCATTGCATGAGTACATGGGTACTGACTGGATAATTAGAGTACTGCAAGGAGAGTGCATGGTGAATTTATAAGTGCTTGTGTTTTGGCGCAGTGATTAGATAAGGACATGGAACTGGCTGGGTGATTGGAGGAGTGCATGGGTAGATGCAAGGAGATGGCTGGACTGCATCAGTAGTGCTCAGGGGATTGTAGCAGTGCATGTGTTAGAGCCTGGGTCATTGCATGAGTACATGGGCACTGACTTGATGATTAGAGTACTGCAAGGAGAGTGCATGGTGAATTTATAAGTGCTTGTGTTTTGGCGCAGTGATTAGATTAGGACATGGAACTGGCTGGGTGATTGGAGGAGTGCATGGGTAGTGACAAGGAGATGGCTGGACTGCATCAGTAGTCCTCAGGGGATTGTAGCAGTGCATGTGTTAGTGTCTGGGTCATTGCATAAGTACATGGGTACTGACTGGATGATTAGAGTACTGCAAGGAGAGTTCATGGTGAATTTATAAGTGCTTGTGTTGTGGCGCAGTGATTAGATAAGGACATGGAACTGGCTGGGTGATTGGAGGAGTGCATGGGTAGTGACAAGGAGATGGCTGGACTGCATCAGTAGTGCTCAGGGGATTGTAGCAGTGCATGTGTTAGTGCCTGGGTCATTGCATGAGTACATGGGTAGTGACTGGATGATTAGAGTACTGCAAGGAGAGTGCATGGTGAATTTATAAGTGCTTCTGTTTTGGTGCAGTGATTAGATAAGGACCTGGAACTGGCTGGGTGATTGGAGGAGTGCATGGGTAGTGACAAGGAGATGGCTAGACTGCATGGGTAGTGCTCAGGGTATTGTAGCAGTGTATGTGTTAGTGCCTGGGTCATTGCATGAGTACATGGGTAGTGACTGGATGATTACAGTACTGCAAGGAGAGTGCATGGTGAATTTATAAGTGGTTGTGTTTTGGCGCTGTGATTAGATAAGGACATGGAACTGGCTGGGTGATTGGAGGAGTGCATGGGTAGTGACAAGGAGATGGCTGGACTGCATCAGTAGTGCTCAGGGGATTGTAGCAGTGCATGTGTTAGTGCCTGGGTCATTGCATGAGTACATGGGTAGTGACTGGATGATTAGGGTACTGCAAGGACAGTGCATGGTGAATTTATAAGTGCTTGTGTTTTGGCGCAGTGATTAGATAAGGACATGGAACTGGCTGGGTGAATGGAGGAGTGCATGGGTAGTGACAAGGAGATGGCTGGACTGCATCAGTAGTGCTCAGGGGATTGTAGCACTGCATGTGTTAGTGCCAGGACCATTGCATAAGTACATGGGTACTCACTGGATGATTAGAGTACTGCAATAAGAGTGCATGGTGAATTTATAAGTGCTTGGGTTTTGGCGGAGTGATTGGATAAGTACATGGTGCTGGCTGAGTGATTGAAGGAGTGCATGGGTAGTGACAGGGAGATGGCTGGACTGCATCAGTAGTGCTCAGGGGATTGTAGCAGTGCATGTGTTAGTACCTAGGCCATTGCATAAGTACATGGGTACTGACTGGATCATTAGAGTACAGCAAGGAGAGTGCATGGTGAATTTATAAGTGCTTGGGTTTTGGCGGAGTGATTAGATAAGGACATGGAACTGGCTGGTTGATTGGAGGAGTGCATGGGTAGTAACAAGGAGATGGCTGGACTGCATCAGTAGTGCTCAGGGGATTGTAGCATTGCATTTGTTAGTGCCTGGGTCATTGCATAAGTATATGGCTACTGACTGGATGATTAGAGTACTGCAAGGAGAGTTCATGGTGAATTTATAAGTGCTTGTGTTTTGGCGCAGTGATTAGATAAGGACATAGAACTGGCTGGGTGATTGGAGGAGTGCATGGGTAGTGACAAGGAGATGGCTGGACTGCATGGGTAGTGCTCAGGGTATTGTAGCAATGCATGTGTTAGTGCCTGGGTCATTGCATGACTACATGGGTAGTGACTGGATGATTAGAGTACTGCATGGTGAATTTATAAGTGCTTGTGTTTTGGCGCAGTGATTGGATAAGGACATGGAACTGACTGGGTGATTGGAGGAGTGCATGGGTAGTGACAAGGAGATGGCTGGACTGCATCAGTAGTGCTCAGGGCATTGTAGCAGTGCATGTGTTAGTGCCTGGGTCATTGCATGAGTACATGGGTAGTGACTGGTTGATTAGAGTACTGCAAGGAGAGTGCATGTTGAATTTATAAGTGCTTGTGTTTTGGCGCAGTGATTAGATAAGGACATGGAACTGGCTGGGTGATTGGAGGAGTTCATGGGTAGTGAAGAGGAGATGGCTGGACTGCATCAGTAGTGCTCAGGGGATTGTAGCAGTGCATGTGTTAGTACCTGGATCATTGCATGAGTACATGGGTACTGACTGGATGATTAGAGTACTGCAAGGAGAGTGCATGGTGAATTTATAAGTGCTTGTGTTTTGGCGCAGTGATTAGATAAGGACATGGAACTGGTTGGGTGATTGGAGGAGTGCATGGGTAGTGACAAGGAGATGGCTGGACTGCATCAGTAGTGCTCAGGGGATTATAGCAGTGCATGTGTTAGTGCCTGGGCCATTGCATAAGTACATGGGTACTGACTGGATGATTAGAGTACTGCAAAGAGAGTGCATGGTGAATTTATAAGTGCTTGTGTTTTGGTGCAGTGATTAGATAAGGACATGGAACTGGCTGGGTGATTGGAGGAGTGCATGGGTAGTGACAAGGAGATCGCTGGACTGCATCAGTAGTGCTCAGGGGATTGTAGCAGTGCATGTGTTAGTGCCTAGACCATTGCATAAGAACATGGGTAGTGACTGGATGATTACAGTGCTGCAAGGAGAGTGCATTGTGAATTTATAAGTGCTTGTGTTTTGGTGCAGTGATTAGATAAGGACATGGAACTGGCTGGGTGATTGGAGGAGTGCATGGGTAGTGACAAGGAGATCGCAGGACTGCATCAGTAGTGCTCAGGGGATTGTAGCAGTGCATGTGTTAGTGCCTACACCATTGCATAAGAACATGGGTAGTGACTGGATGATTACAGTGCTGCAAGGAGAGTGCATGGTGAATTTATAAGTGGTTGTGTTTTGGCACAGTGATTAGATAAGGACATGGAACTGGCTTGGTGAATGGAGGAGTGCATGTGTAGTGACAAGGAGATGGCTGGACTGCATCAGTAGTGCTCAGGGGATTGTAGCAGTGCATGTTTTAGTGCTTGGGCCATTGCATAAATACATGGGTACTGACTGGATGATTAGAGTACTGCAAGGAGAGTGCATGGTGAATTTATAAGTGCTTGGGTTTTGGCGGAGTGATTGGATAAGTACATGGTGCTGGCTGGGTGATTGGATGAGTGCATGGGTAGTGACAAGGAGATGGTTGGACTGCATCAGTAGTGCTCAGGGGATTGTAGCAGTGCATGTGTTAGTGCATGGGTCATTGCATGAGTACATGGGTACTCACTGGATGATTAGAGTACTGCAAGGAGAGTGCATGGTGAATTTATAAGTGCCTGGGTTTTGGCGGAGTGATTGGATAAGTACATGGTGCTGGCTGGTTGATTGGAGGAGTGCATGGGTAGTGACAAGGAGATGGCTGGACTGCATCAGTAGTGCTCAGGGGATTGTAGCAGTGCATGTGTTAGTGCCTGGGTCATTGCATGAGTACATGGGTAGTGACTGGATGATTAGAGTACTTCAAGGAAAGTGCATGGTGAATTTATAAGTGCTTGTGTTTTGGCGCAGTGATTAGATAAGGACATGGAACTGGCTGGGTGATTGGAGGAGTGCATGGGTAGATGCAAGGAGATGGCTGGACTGTATCAGTAGTGCTCAGGGGATTGTAGCAGTGCATGTGTTAGTGCCTGGGTCATTGCATGAGTACATGGGTACTGACTGGATAATTAGAGTACTGCAAGGAGAGTGCATGGTAAATTTATAAGTGCTTGTGTTTTGGCGCAGTGATTAGATAAGGACATGGAACTGGCTGGGTGATTGGAGGAGTGCATGGGTAGATGCAAGGAGATGGCTGGACTGCATCAGTAGTGCTCATGGGATTGTAGCAGTGCATGTGTTAGAGCCTGGGTCATTGCATGAGTACATGGGCACTGACTTGATGATTAGAGTACTGCAAGGAGAGTGCATGGTGAATTTATAAGTGCTTGTGTTTTGGCGCAGTGATTAGATTAGGACATGGAACTGGCTGGGTGATTGGAGGAGTGCATGGGTAGTGACAAGGAGATGGCTGGACTGCATCAGTAGTCCTCAGGGGATTGTAGCAGTGCATGTGTTAGTGTCTGGGTCATTGCATAAGTACATGGGTACTGACTGGATGATTAGAGTACTGCAAGGAGAGTTCATGGTGAATTTATAAGTGCTTGTGTTGTGGCGCAGTGATTAGATAAGGACATGGAACTGGCTGGGTGATTGGAGGAGTGCATGGGTAGTGACAAGGAGATGGCTGGACTGCATCAGTAGTGCTCAGGGGATTGTAGCAGTGCATGTGTTAGTGCCTGGGTCATTGCATGAGTACATGGGTAGTGACTGGATGATTAGAGTACTGCAAGGAGAGTGCATGGTGAATTTATAAGTGCTTCTGTTTTGGTGCAGGGATTAGATAAGGACCTGGAACTGGCTGGGTGATTGGAGGAGTGCATGGGTAGTGACAAGGCGATGGCTAGACTGCATGGGTAGTGCTCAGGGTATTGTAGCAGTGTATGTGTTAGTGCCTGGGTCATTGCATGAGTACATGGGTAGTGACTGGATGATTACAGTACTGCAAGGAGAGTGCATGGTGAATTTATAAGTGGTTGTGTTTTGGCGCTGTGATTAGATAAGGACATGGAACTGGCTGGGTGATTGGAGGAGTGCATGGGTAGTGACAAGGAGATGGCTGGACTGCATCAGTAGTGCTCAGGGGATTGTAGCAGTGCATGTGTTAGTGCCTGGGTCATTGCATGAGTACATGGGTAGTGACTGGATGATTAGGGTACTGCAAGGACAGTGCATGGTGAATTTATAAGTGCTTGTGTTTTGGCGCAGTGATTAGATAAGGACATGGAACTGGCTGGGTGAATGGAGGAGTGCATGGGTAGTGACAAGGAGATGGCTGGACTGCATCAGTAGTGCTCAGGGGATTGTAGCACTGCATGTGTTAGTGCCAGGACCATTGCATAAGTACATGGGTACTCACTGGATGATTAGAGTACTGCAAGGAGAGTGCATGGTGAATTTATAAGTGCTTGGGTTTTGGCGGAGTGATTGGATAAGTACATGGTGCTGGCTGAGTGATTGAAGGAGTGCATGGGTAGTGACAGGGAGATGGCTGGACTGCATCAGTAGTGCTCAGGGGATTGTAGCAGTGCATGTGTTAGTACCTAGGCCATTGCATAAGTACATGGGTACTGACTGGATCATTAGAGTACAGCAAGGAGAGTGCATGGTAAATTTATAAGTGCTTGGGTTTTGGCGGAGTGATTAGATAAGGACATGGAACTGGCTGGTTGATTGGAGGAGTGCATGGGTAGTAACAAGGAGATGGCTGGACTGCATCAGTAGTGCTCAGGGGATTGTAGCATTGCATTTGTTAGTGCCTGGGTCATTGCATAAGTATATGGCTACTGACTGGATGATTAGAGTACTGCAAGGAGAGTTCATGGTGAATTTATAAGTGCTTGTGTTTTGGCGCAGTGATTAGATAAGGACATAGAACTGGCTGGGTGATTGGAGGAGTGCATGGGTAGTGACAAGGAGATGGCTGGACTGCATGGGTAGTGCTCAGGGTATTGTAGCAATGCATGTGTTAGTGCCTGGGTCATTGCATGACTACATGGGTAGTGACTGGATGATTAGAGTACTGCATGGTGAATTTATAAGTGCTTGTGTTTTGGCGCAGTGATTGGATAAGGACATGGAACTGACTGGGTGATTGGAGGAGTGCATGGGTAGTGACAAGGAGATGGCTGGACTGCATCAGTAGTGCTCAGGGCATTGTAGCAGTGCATGTGTTAGTGCCTGGGTCATTGCATGAGTACATGGGTAGTGACTGGTTGATTAGAGTACTGCAAGGGAGTGCATGTTGAATTTATAAGTGCTTGTGTTTTGGCGCAGTGATTAGATAAGGACATGGAACTGGCTGGGTGATTGGAGGAGTTCATGGGTAGTGAAGAGGAGATGGCTGGACTGCATCAGTAGTGCTCAGGGGATTGTAGCAGTGCATGTGTTAGTACCTGGATCATTGCATGAGTACATGGGTACTGACTGGATGATTAGAGTACTGCAAGGAGAGTGCATGGTGAATTTATAAGTGCTTGTGTTTTGGCGCAGTGATTAGATAAGGACATGGAACTGGTTGGGTGATTGGAGGAGTGCATGGGTAGTGACAAGGAGATGGCTGGACTGCATCAGTAGTGCTCAGGGGATTATAGCAGTGCATGTGTTAGTGCCTGGGCCATTGCATAAGTACATGGGTACTGACTGGATGATTAGAGTACTGCAAGGAGAGTGCATGGTGAATTTATAAGTGCTTGTGTTTTGGTGCAGTGATTAGATAAGGACATGGAACTGGCTGGGTGATTGGAGGAGTGCATGGGTAGTGACAAGGAGATCGCTGGACTGCATCAGTAGTGCTCAGGGGATTGTAGCAGTGCATGTGTTAGTGCCTAGACCATTGCATAAGAACATGGGTAGTGACTGGATGATTACAGTGCTGCAAGGAGAGTGCATTGTGAATTTATAAGTGCTTGTGTTTTGGTGCAGTGATTAGATAAGGACATGGAACTGGCTGGGTGATTGGAGGAGTGCATGGGTAGTGACAAGGAGATCGCAGGACTGCATCAGTAGTGCTCAGGGATTGTAGCAGTGCATGTGTTAGTGCCTACACCATTGCATAAGAACATGGGTAGTGACTGGATGATTACAGTGCTGCAAGGAGAGTGCATGGTGAATTTATAAGTGGTTGTGTTTTGGCACAGTGATTAGATAAGGACATGGAACTGGCTGGGTGAATGGAGGAGTGCATGTGTAGTGACAAGGAGATGGCTGGACTGCATCAGTAGTGCTCAGGGGATTGTAGCAGTGCATGTTTTAGTGCTTGGGCCATTGCATAAATACATGGGTACTGACTGGATGATTAGAGTACTGCAAGGAGAGTGCATGGTGAATTTATAAGTGCCTGGGTTTTGGCGGAGTGATTTGATAAGTACATGGTGCTGGCTGGTTGATTGGAGGAGTGCATGGGTAGTGACAAGGAGATGGCTGGACTGCATCAGTAGTGCTCAGGGGATTGTAGCAGTGCATGTGTTAGTGCCTGGGTCATTGCATGAGTACATGGGTAGTGACTGGATGATTAGAGTACTTCAAGGAAAGTGCATGGTGAATTTATAAGTGCTTGTGTTTTGGCGCAGTGATTAGATAAGGACATGGAACTGGCTGGGTGATTGGAGGAGTGCATGGGTAGATGCAAGGAGATGGCTGGACTGTATCAGTAGTGCTCAGGGGATTGTAGCAGTGCATGTGTTAGTGCCTGGGTCATTGCATGAGTACATGGGTACTGACTGGATAATTAGAGTACTGCAAGGAGAGTGCATGGTGAATTTATAAGTGCTTGTGTTTTGGCGCAGTGATTAGATAAGGACATGGAACTGGCTGGGTGATTGGAGGAGTGCATGGGTAGATGCAAGGAGATGGCTGGACTGCATCAGTAGTGCTCAGGGGATTGTAGCAGTGCATGTGTTAGAGCCTGGGTCATTGCATGAGTACATGGGCACTGACTTGATGATTAGAGTACTGCAAGGAGAGTGCATGGTGAATTTATAAGTGCTTGTGTTTTGGCGCAGTGATTAGATTAGGACATGGAACTGGCTGGGTGATTGGAGGAGTGCATGGGTAGTGACAAGGAGATGGCTGGACTGCATCAGTAGTCCTCAGGGGATTGTAGCAGTGCATGTGTTAGTGTCTGGGTCATTGCATAAGTACATGGGTACTGACTGGATGATTAGAGTACTGCAAGGAGAGTTCATGGTGAATTTATAAGTGCTTGTGTTGTGGCGCAGTGATTAGATAAGGACATGGAACTGGCTGGGTGATTGGAGGAGTGCATGGGTAGTGACAAGGAGATGGCTGGACTGCATCAGTAGTGCTCAGGGGATTGTAGCAGTGCATGTGTTAGTGCCTGGGTCATTGCATGAGTACATGGGTAGTGACTGGATGATTAGAGTACTGCAAGGAGAGTGCATGGTGAATTTATAAGTGCTTCTGTTTTGGTGCAGTGATTAGATAAGGACCTGGAACTGGCTGGGTGATTGGAGGAGTGCATGGGTAGTGACAAGGAGATGGCTAGACTGCATGGGTAGTGCTCAGGGTATTGTAGCAGTGTATGTGTTAGTGCCTGGGTCATTGCATGAGTACATGGGTAGTGACTGGATGATTACAGTACTGCAAGGAGAGTGCATGGTGAATTTATAAGTGCTTCTGTTTTGGTGCAGTGATTAGATAAGGACATGGAACTGGCTGGGTGATTGGAGGAGTGCATGGGTAGTGACAAGGAGATGGCTGGACTGCATCAGTAGTGCTCAGGGGATTGTAGCAGTGCATGTGTTAGTGCCTGGGTCATTGCATGAGTACATGGGTAGTGACTGGATGATTAGGGTACTGCAAGGACAGTGCATGGTGAATTTATAAGTGCTTGTGTTTTGGCGCAGTGATTAGATAAGGACATGGAACTGGCTGGGTGAATGGAGGAGTGCATGGGTAGTGACAAGGAGATGGCTGGACTGCATCAGTAGTGCTCAGGGGATTGTAGCACTGCATGTGTTAGTGCCAGGACCATTGCATAAGTACATGGGTACTCACTGGATGATTAGAGTACTGCAATAAGAGTGCATGGTGAATTTATAAGTGCTTGGGTTTTGGCGGAGTGATTGGATAAGTACATGGTGCTGGCTGAGTGATTGAAGGAGTGCATGGGTAGTGACAGGGAGATGGCTGGACTGCATCAGTAGTGCTCAGGGGATTGTAGCAGTGCATGTGTTAGTACCTAGGCCATTGCATAAGTACATGGGTACTGACTGGATCATTAGAGTACAGCAAGGAGAGTGCATGGTGAATTTATAAGTGCTTGGGTTTTGGCGGAGTGATTAGATAAGGACATGGAACTGGCTGGTTGATTGGAGGAGTGCATGGGTAGTAACAAGGAGATGGCTGGACTGCATCAGTAGTGCTCAGGGGATTGTAGCATTGCATTTGTTAGTGCCTGGGTCATTGCATAAGTATATGGCTACTGACTGGATGATTAGAGTACTGCAAGGAGAGTTCATGGTGAATTTATAAGTGCTTGTGTTTTGGCGCAGTGATTAGATAAGGACATAGAACTGGCTGGGTGATTGGAGGAGTGCATGGGTAGTGACAAGGAGATGGCTGGACTGCATGGGTAGTGCTCAGGGTATTGTAGCAATGCATGTGTTAGTGCCTGGGTCATTGCATGACTACATGGGTAGTGACTGGATGATTAGAGTACTGCATGGTGAATTTATAAGTGCTTGTGTTTTGGCGCAGTGATTGGATAAGGACATGGAACTGACTGGGTGATTGGAGGAGTGCATGGGTAGTGACAAGGAGATGGCTAGACTGCATCAGTAGTGCTCAGGGCATTGTAGCAGTGCATGTGTTAGTGCCTGGGTCATTGCATGAGTACATGGGTAGTGACTGGTTGATTAGAGTACTGCAAGGAGAGTGCATGTTGAATTTATAAGTGCTTGTGTTTTGGCGCAGTGATTAGATAAGGACATGGAACTGGCTGGGTGATTGGAGGAGTTCATGGGTAGTGAAGAGGAGATGGCTGGACTGCATCAGTAGTGCTCAGGGGATTGTAGCAGTGCATGTGTTAGTACCTGGATCATTGCATGAGTACATGGGTACTGACTGGATGATTAGAGTACTGCAAGGAGAGTGCATGGTGAATTTATAAGTGCTTGTGTTTTGGCGCAGTGATTAGATAAGGACATGGAACTGGTTGGGTGATTGGAGGAGTGCATGGGTAGTGACAAGGAGATGGCTGGACTGCATCAGTAGTGCTCAGGGGATTATAGCAGTGCATGTGTTAGTGCCTGGGCCATTGCATAAGTACATGGGTACTGACTGGATGATTAGAGTACTGCAAAGAGAGTGCATGGTGAATTTATAAGTGCTTGTGTTTTGGTGCAGTGATTAGATAAGGACATGGAACTGGCTGGGTGATTGGAGGAGTGCATGGGTAGTGACAAGGAGATCGCTGGACTGCATCAGTAGTGCTCAGGGGATTGTAGCAGTGCATGTGTTAGTGCCTAGACCATTGCATAAGAACATGGGTAGTGACTGGATGATTACAGTGCTGCAAGGAGAGTGCATTGTGAATTTATAAGTGCTTGTGTTTTGGTGCAGTGATTAGATAAGGACATGGAACTGGCTGGATGATTGGAGGAGTGCATGGGTAGTGACAAGGAGATCGCAGGACTGCATCAGTGGTGCTCAGGGGATTGTAGCAGTGCATGTGTTAGTGCCTACACCATTGCATAAGAACATGGGTAGTGACTGGATGATTACAGTGCTGCAAGGAGAGTGCATGGTGAATTTATAAGTGGTTGTGTTTTGGCACAGTGATTAGATAAGGACATGGAACTGGCTTGGTGAATGGAGGAGTGCATGTGTAGTGACAAGGAGATGGCTGGACTGCATCAGTAGTGCTCAGGGGATTGTAGCAGTGCATGTTTTAGTGCTTGGGCCATTGCATAAATACATGGGTACTGACTGGATGATTAGAGTACTGCAAGGAGAGTGCATGGTGAATTTATAAGTGCTTGGGTTTTGGCGGAGTGATTGGATAAGTACATGGTGCTGGCTGGGTGATTGGATGAGTGCATGGGTAGTGACAAGGAGATGGTTGGACTGCATCAGTAGTGCTCAGGGGATTGTAGCAGTGCATGTGTTAGTGCATGGGTCATTGCATGAGTACATGGGTACTCACTGGATGATTAGAGTACTGCAAGGAGAGTGCATGGTGAATTTATAAGTGCCTGGGTTTTGGCGGAGTGATTGGATAAGTACATGGTGCTGGCTGGTTGATTGGAGGAGTGCATGGGTAGTGACAAGGAGATGGCTGGACTGCATCAGTAGTGCTCAGGGGATTGTAGCAGTGCATGTGTTAGTGCCTGGGTCATTGCATGAGTACATGGGTAGTGACTGGATGATTAGAGTACTTCAAGGAAAGTGCATGGTGAATTTATAAGTGCTTGTGTTTTGGCGCAGTGATTAGATAAGGACATGGAACTGGCTGGGTGATTGGAGGAGTGCATGGGTAGATGCAAGGAGATGGCTGGACTGTATCAGTAGTGCTCAGGGGATTGTAGCAGTGCATGTGTTAGTGCCTGGGTCATTGCATGAGTACATGGGTACTGACTGGATAATTAGAGTACTGCAAGGAGAGTGCATGGTAAATTTATAAGTGCTTGTGTTTTGGCGCAGTGATTAGATAAGGACATGGAACTGGCTGGGTGATTGGAGGAGTGCATGGGTAGATGCAAGGAGATGGCTGGACTGCATCAGTAGTGCTCAGGGGATTGTAGCAGTGCATGTGTTAGAGCCTGGGTCATTGCATGAGTACATGGGCACTGACTTGATGATTAGAGTACTGCAAGGAGAGTGCATGGTGAATTTATAAGTGCTTGTGTTTTGGCGCAGTGATTAGATTAGGACATGGAACTGGCTGGGTGATTGGAGGAGTGCATGGGTAGTGACAAGGAGATGGCTGGACTGCATCAGTAGTCCTCAGGGGATTGTAGCAGTGCATGTGTTAGTGTCTGGGTCATTGCATAAGTACATGGGTACTGACTGGATGATTAGAGTACTGCAAGGAGAGTTCATGGTGAATTTATAAGTGCTTGTGTTGTGGCGCAGTGATTAGATAAGGACATGGAACTGGCTGGGTGATTGGAGGAGTGCATGGGTAGTGACAAGGAGATGGCTGGACTGCATCAGTAGTGCTCAGGGGATTGTAGCAGTGCATGTGTTAGTGCCTGGGTCATTGCATGAGTACATGGGTAGTGACTGGATGATTAGAGTACTGCAAGGAGAGTGCATGGTGAATTTATAAGTGCTTCTGTTTTGGTGCAGGGATTAGATAAGGACCTGGAACTGGCTGGGTGATTGGAGGAGTGCATGGGTAGTGACAAGGAGATGGCTAGGACTGCATGGGTAGTGCTCAGGGTATTGTAGCAGTGTATGTGTTAGTGCCTGGGTCATTGCATGAGTACATGGGTAGTGACTGGATGATTACAGTACTGCAAGGAGAGTGCATGGTGAATTTATAAGTGGTTGTGTTTTGGCGCTGTGATTAGATAAGGACATGGAACTGGCTGGGTGATTGGAGGAGTGCATGGGTAGTGACAAGGAGATGGCTGGACTGCATCAGTAGTGCTCAGGGGATTGTAGCAGTGCATGTGTTAGTGCCTGGGTCATTGCATGAGTACATGGGTAGTGACTGGATGATTAGGGTACTGCAAGGACAGTGCATGGTGAATTTATAAGTGCTTGTGTTTTGGGCGCAGTGATTAGATAAGGACATGGAACTGGCTGGGTGAATGGAGGAGTGCATGGGTAGTGACAAGGAGATGGCTGGACTGCATCAGTAGTGCTCAGGGGATTGTAGCACTGCATGTGTTAGTGCCAGGACCATTGCATAAGTACATGGGTACTCACTGGATGATTAGAGTACTGCAATAAGAGTGCATGGTGAATTTATAAGTGCTTGGGTTTTGGCGGAGTGATTGGATAAGTACATGGTGCTGGCTGAGTGATTGAAGGAGTGCATGGGTAGTGACAGGGAGATGGCTGGACTGCATCAGTAGTGCTCAGGGGATTGTAGCAGTGCATGTGTTAGTACCTAGGCCATTGCATAAGTACATGGGTACTGACTGGATCATTAGAGTACAGCAAGGAGAGTGCATGGTGAATTTATAAGTGCTTGGGTTTTGGCGGAGTGATTAGATAAGGACATGGAACTGGCTGGTTGATTGGAGGAGTGCATGGGTAGTAACAAGGAGATGGCTGGACTGCATCAGTAGTGCTCAGGGGATTGTAGCATTGCATTTGTTAGTGCCTGGGTCATTGCATAAGTATATGGCTACTGACTGGATGATTAGAGTACTGCAAGGAGAGTTCATGGTGAATTTATAAGTGCTTGTGTTTTGGCGCAGTGATTAGATAAGGACATAGAACTGGCTGGGTGATTGGAGGAGTGCATGGGTAGTGACAAGGAGATGGCTGGACTGCATGGGTAGTGCTCAGGGTATTGTAGCAATGCATGTGTTAGTGCCTGGGTCATTGCATGACTACATGGGTAGTGACTGGATGATTAGAGTACTGCATGGTGAATTTATAAGTGCTTGTGTTTTGGCGCAGTGATTGGATAAGGACATGGAACTGACTGGGTGATTGGAGGAGTGCATGGGTAGTGACAAGGAGATGGCTGGACTGCATCAGTAGTGCTCAGGGCATTGTAGCAGTGCATGTGTTAGTGCCTGGGTCATTGCATGAGTACATGGGTAGTGACTGGTTGATTAGAGTACTGCAAGGAGAGTGCATGTTGAATTTATAAGTGCTTGTGTTTTGGCGCAGTGATTAGATAAGGACATGGAACTGGCTGGGTGATTGGAGGAGTTCATGGGTAGTGAAGAGGAGATGGCTGGACTGCATCAGTAGTGCTCAGGGGATTGTAGCAGTGCATGTGTTAGTACCTGGATCATTGCATGAGTACATGGGTACTGACTGGATGATTAGAGTACTGCAAGGAGAGTGCATGGTGAATTTATAAGTGCTTGTGTTTTGGCGCAGTGATTAGATAAGGACATGGAACTGGTTGGGTGATTGGAGGAGTGCATGGGTAGTGACAAGGAGATGGCTGGACTGCATCAGTAGTGCTCAGGGGATTATAGCAGTGCATGTGTTAGTGCCTGGGCCATTGCATAAGTACATGGGTACTGACTGGATGATTAGAGTACTGCAAGGAGAGTGCATGGTGAATTTATAAGTGCTTGTGTTTTGGTGCAGTGATTAGATAAGGACATGGAACTGGCTGGGTGATTGGAGGAGTGCATGGGTAGTGACAAGGAGATCGCTGGACTGCATCAGTAGTGCTCAGGGGATTGTAGCAGTGCATGTGTTAGTGCCTACACCATTGCATAAGAACATGGGTAGTGACTGGATGATTACAGTGCTGCAAGGAGAGTGCATTGTGAATTTATAAGTGCTTGTGTTTTGGTGCAGTGATTAGATAAGGACATGGAACTGGCTGGGTGATTGGAGGAGTGCATGGGTAGTGACAAGGAGATCGCAGGACTGCATCAGTAGTGCTCAGGGGATTGTAGCAGTGCATGTGTTAGTGCCTACACCATTGCATAAGAACATGGGTAGTGACTGGATGATTACAGTGCTGCAAGGAGAGTGCATGGTGAATTTATAAGTGGTTGTGTTTTGGCACAGTGATTAGATAAGGACATGGAACTGGCTGGGTGAATGGAGGAGTGCATGTGTAGTGACAAGGAGATGGCTGGACTGCATCAGTAGTGCTCAGGGGATTGTAGCAGTGCATGTTTTAGTGCTTGGGCCATTGCATAAATACATGGGTACTGACTGGATGATTAGAGTACTGCAAGGAGAGTGCATGGTGAATTTATAAGTGCTTGGGTTTTGGCGGAGTGATTGGATAAGTACATGGTGCTGGCTGGGTGATTGGATGAGTGCATGAGTAGTGACAAGGAGATGGTTGGACTGCATCAGTAGTGCTCAGGGGATTGTAGCAGTGCATGTGTTAGTGCATGGGTCATTGCATGAGTACATGGGTACTCACTGGATGATTAGAGTACTGCAAGGAGAGTGCATGGTGAATTTATAAGTGCCTGGGTTTTGGCGGAGTGATTGGATAAGTACATGGTGCTGGCTGGTTGATTGGAGGAGTGCATGGGTAGTGACAAGGAGATGGCTGGACTGCATCAGTAGTGCTCAGGGGATTGTAGCAGTGCATGTGTTAGTGCCTGGGTCATTGCATGAGTACATGGGTAGTGACTGGATGATTAGAGTACTTCAAGGAAAGTGCATGGTGAATTTATAAGTGCTTGTGTTTTGGCGCAGTGATTAGATAAGGACATGGAACTGGCTGGGTGATTGGAGGAGTGCATGGGTAGATGCAAGGAGATGGCTGGACTGTATCAGTAGTGCTCAGGGGATTGTAGCAGTGCATGTGTTAGTGCCTGGGTCATTGCATGAGTACATGGGTACTGAAGGGATAATTAGAGTACTGCAAGGAGAGTGCATGGTGAATTTATAAGTGCTTGTGTTTTGGCGCAGTGATTAGATAAGGACATGGAACTGGCTGGGTGATTGGAGGAGTGCATGGGTAGATGCAAGGAGATGGCTGGACTGCATCAGTAGTGCTCAGGGGATTGTAGCAGTGCATGTGTTAGAGCCTGGGTCATTGCATGAGTACATGGGCACTGACTTGATGATTAGAGTACTGCAAGGAGAGTGCATGGTGAATTTATAAGTGCTTGTGTTTTGGCGCAGTGATTAGATTAGGACATGGAACTGGCTGGGTGATTGGAGGAGTGCATGGGTAGTGACAAGGAGATGGCTGGACTGCATCAGTAGTCCTCAGGGGATTGTAGCAGTGCATGTGTTAGTGTCTGGGTCATTGCATAAGTACATGGGTACTGACTGGATGATTAGAGTACTGCAAGGAGAGTTCATGGTGAATTTATAAGTGCTTGTGTTGTGGCGCAGTGATTAGATAAGGACATGGAACTGGCTGGGTGATTGGAGGAGTGCATGGGTAGTGACAAGGAGATGGCTGGACTGCATCAGTAGTGCTCAGGGGATTGTAGCAGTGCATGTGTTAGTGCCTGGGTCATTGCATGAGTACATGGGTAGTGACTGGATGATTAGAGTACTGCAAGGAGAGTGCATGGTGAATTTATAAGTGCTTCTGTTTTGGTGCAGTGATTAGATAAGGACCTGGAACTGGCTGGGTGATTGGAGGAGTGCATGGGTAGTGACAAGGAGATGGCTAGACTGCATGGGTAGTGCTCAGGGTATTGTAGCAGTGTATGTGTTAGTGCCTGGGTCATTGCATGAGTACATGGGTAGTGACTGGATGATTACAGTACTGCAAGGAGAGTGCATGGTGAATTTATAAGTGGTTGTGTTTTGGCGCTGTGATTAGATAAGGACATGGAACTGGCTGGGTGATTGGAGGAGTGCATGGGTAGTGACAAGGAGATGGCTGGACTGCATCAGTAGTGCTCAGGGGATTGTAGCAGTGCATGTGTTAGTGCCTGGGTCATTGCATGAGTACATGGGTAGTGACTGGATGATTAGGGTACTGCAAGGACAGTGCATGGTGAATTTATAAGTGCTTGTGTTTTGGCGCAGTGATTAGATAAAGACATGGAACTGGCTGGGTGAATGGAGGAGTGCATGGGTAGTGACAAGGAGATGGCTGGACTGCATCAGTAGTGCTCAGGGGATTGTAGCACTGCATGTGTTAGTGCCAGGACCATTGCATAAGTACATGGGTACTCACTGGATGATTAGAGTACTGCAATAAGAGTGCATGGTGAATTTATAAGTGCTTGGGTTTTGGCGGAGTGATTGGATAAGTACATGGTGCTGGCTGAGTGATTGAAGGAGTGCATGGGTAGTGACAGGGAGATGGCTGGACTGCATCAGTAGTGCTCAGGGGATTGTAGCAGTGCATGTGTTAGTACCTAGGCCATTGCATAAGTACATGGGTACTGACTGGATCATTAGAGTACAGCAAGGAGAGTGCATGGTGAATTTATAAGTGCTTGGGTTTTGGCGGAGTGATTGGATAAGTACATGGTGCTGGCTGGGTGATTGGAGGAGTGCATGGGTAGTGACAAGGAGATGGCTGGACTGCATCAGTAGTGCTCAGGGGATTGTAGCAGTGCATGTGTTAGTGCCTGGGCCATTGCATAAGTACATGGGTAGTGACTGGATGATTAGAGTACTGCAAGGAGAGTGCATGGTGAATTTATAAGTGCTTGTGTTTAGGCGCAGTGATTGGATAAGGACATGGAACTGGCTCGGTGATTGGAGGAGTGCATGGGTAGTGACAAGGAGATGGCTGGACTGCATCAGTAGTGCTCAGGGCATTGTAGCAGTGCATGTGTTAGTGCCTGGGTCATTGCATGAGTACATGGGTAGTGACTGCATGATTAGAGTACTGCAAGGAGAGTGCATGGTGAATTTATAAGTGCTTGTGTTTTGGCACAGTGATTAGATAGGGACATGGAACTGGCTGGGTGACTGGAGGAGTGCATGGGTAGTGACAAGGAGATGGCTGGACTGCATCAGTAGTGCTCAGGGGATTGTAGCAGTGCATGTGTTAGTACCTGGGTCATTGCATGAGTACATGGGTAGTGACTGCATGATTAGAGTACTGCAAGGAGAGTGCATGGTGAATTTATAAGTGCTTGTGTTTTGGCACAGTGATTAGATAAGGACATGGAACTGGCTGGGTGATTGGAGGAGTGCATGGGTAGTGAAAAGGAGTTGGCTGGACTGCATCAGTAGTGCTCAGGGGATTGTAGCAGTGCATGTGTTAGTACCTGGGTCATTGCATGAGTACATGGGTACTGACTGGATGATTAGAGTACTGCAAGGAGAGTGCATGGTGAATTTATAAGTGCTTGTGTTTTGGCGCAGTGATTAGGTAAGGACATGGAATTGGTTGGGTGATTGGAGGAGTGCATGGGTAGTGACAAGGAGATGGCTGGACTGCATCAGTAGTGCTCAGGGGATTGTAGCAGTGCATGTGTTAGTGCCTGGGCTATTGCATAAGTACATGGGTACTGACTGGATGATTAGAGTACTGCAAGGAGAGTGCATGGTGAATTTATAAGTGCTTGTGTTTTGGTGCAGTGATTAGATAAGGACATGGAACTGGCTGGGTGATTGGAGGAGTGCATGGGTAGTGACAAGCAGATCGCTGGACTGCATCAGTAGTGCTCAGGGGATTGTAGCAGTGCATATGTTAGTGCCTAGACCATTGCATAAGAACATGGGTAGTGACTGGATGATTACAGTGCTGCAAGGAGAGTGCATGGTGAATTTATAAGTGGTTGTGTTTTGGCACAGTGATTAGATAAGGACATGGAACTGGCTGGGTGAATGGAGGTGTGCATGTGTAGTGACAAGGAGATGGCTGGACTGCATCAGTAGTGCTCAGGGGATTGTAGCACTGCATGTGTTAGTGCCAGGGCCATTGCATAAGTACATGGGTACTGACTGGATGATTAGAGTACTGTAAGGAGAGTGCATGGTGAATTTATAAGTGCATCGGTTTTGGGGGAGTGATTGGATAAGTACATGGTGCTGGCTGGGTGATTGGAGGAGTGCATGGGTAGTGACAAGGAGATGGCTGGACTGCATCAGTAGTGCTCAGGGGATTGTAGCAGTGCATGTGTTAGTGCCTGGGTCATTGCATGAGTACGTGGGTAGTGACTGGATGATTAGAGTACTGCTAGGAGAGTGCATGGTGAATTTATAAGTGCTTGTGTTTTGGCACAGTGATTAGATAAGGACATGGAACTGGCCGGGTGATTGGAGGAGTGCATGGGTAGATACAAGGAGATGGCTGGACTGCATCAGTAGTGCTCAGGGAATTGTAGCAGTGCATGTGTTAGTGCCTGGGTCATTGCATGAGTACATGGGTGGTGACTGGATGATTAGAGTACTGCAAAGACAGTGCATTGTGAATTTATAAGTGCTTGTGTTTTGGCGCAGTGATTAGATAAGGACATGGAACTGGCTGTGTGATTGGAGGAGTGCATGGGTAGTGACAAGGAGATGGCTGGACTGCATCAGTAGTGCTCAGGGGATTGTAGCACTGCATGTGTTAGTGCCAGGGCCATTGCATAAGTACATGGGTACTCACTGGATGATTAGAGTACTGCAATAAGAGTGCATGGTGAATTTATAAGTGCTTGGGTTTTGGCGGAGTGATTGGATAAGTACATGGTGCTGGCTGAGTGATTGGAGGAGTGCATGGGTAGTGACAAGGAGATGGATGGACTGCATCAGTAGTGCTCAGGGGATTGTAGCAGTGCATGTGTTAGTACCTAGGCCATTGCATAAGTACATGGTTAGTGACTGGATGATTACAGTACTGCAAGGAGAGTGCGTGGTGAATTTATAAGTGCTTGTGTTTTGGCGCAGTGATTAGATAAGGACATGGTACTGGCTGGGTGATTGGAGGAGTGCATGTGTAGTGACAAGGAGATCGCTGGACTGCATCAGTAGTGCTTAGGTGATTGTAGCAATGCATGTGTTATTGCTTGGGCCATTGCATAAGTACATGGGTACTGACTGGATCATTAGAGTACTGCAAGGAGAGTGCATGGTGAATTTATAAGTGCTTGGGTTTTGGCGGAGTGATTGGATAAGTACATGGTGCTGGCTGGGTGATTGGAGGAGTGCATGGGTAGTGACAAGGAGATGGCTGGACTGCATCAGTAGTGCTCAGGGGATTGTAGCAGTGCATGTGTTAGTGCCTGGGCCATTGCATGAGTACATGGGTAGTGACTGGATGATTAGAGTACTTCAAGGAGAGTGCATGGTGAATTTATAAGTGCTTGTGTTTTGGCGCAGTGATTAGATAAGGACATGGAACTGGCTGGGTGATTGGAGGAGTGCATGAGTAGATGCAAGGAGATGGCTGGACTGTATCAGTAGTGCTCAGGGGATTGTAGCAGTGCATGTGTTAGTGCCTGGGTCATTGCATGAGTACATGGGTACTGACTGGATAATTAGAGTACTGCAAGGAGAGTGCATGGTGAATTTGTAAGTGCTTGTGTTTTGGCGCAGTGATTAGATAAGGACATGGAACTGGCTGGTTGATTGGAGGAGTGCATGGGTAGTGACAAGGAGATGGCTGGACTGCATCAGTAGTGCTCAGGGGATTGTAGCAGTGTATGTGTTAGTGCCTGGGTCATTGCATAAGTATATGGCTACTGACTGGATGATTAGAGTACTGCAAGGAGAGTTCATGGTGAATTTATAAGTGCTTGTGTTTTGGCGCAGTGATTAGATAAGGACATGGAACTGGCTGGGTGATTGGAGGAGTGCATGGGTAGTGACAAGGAGATGGCTGGACTGCATGAGTAGTGCTCAGGGTATTGTAGCAGTGCATGTGTTAGTGCTTGGGTCATTGCATGAGTACATGGGTAGTGACTGGATGATTAGAGTACTGCAAGGAGAGTGCATGGTGAATTTATAAGTGCTTGGGTTTTGGCACAGTGATTAGATAAGGACATGGAACTGGCTGGGTGACTGGAGGAGTGCATGGGTAGTGACAAGGAGATGGCTGGACTGCATCAGTAGTGCTCAGGGGATTGTAGCAGTGCATGTGTTAGTGCCTGGGTCATTGCATGAGTACATGGGTAGTGAGTGGATGATTAGAGTACTGCAAGGAGAGTGCATGTTGAATTTATAAGTGCTTGTGTTTTGGCGCAGTGATTAGATAAGGACATGGAACTGGCTGGGTGATTGGAGGAGTGCATGGGTAGTGAAAAGGAGATGGCTGGACTGCATCAGTAGTGCTCAGGGGATTGTAGCAGTGCATGTGTTAGTACCTGGGTCATTGCATGAGTACATGGGTACTGACTGGATGATTAGAGTACTGCAAGGAGAGTGCATGGTGAATTTATAAGTGCTTGTGTTTGGCGCAGTGATTAGATAAGGACATGGAACTGGTTGGGTGATTGGAGGAGTGCATGGGTAGTGACAAGGAGATGGCTGGACTGCATCAGTAGTGCTCAGGGGATTGTAGCAGTGCATATGTTAGTGCCTGGGCCATTGCATAAGTACACGGGTACTGACTGGATGATTAGAGTACTGCAAGGAGAGTGCATGGTGAATTTATAAGTGCTTGTGTTTTGGTGCAGTGATTAGATAAGGACATGGAACTGGCTGGGTGATTGGAGGAGTGCATGGGTAGTGACAAGGAGATCGCTGGACTGCATCAGTAGTACTCAGGGGATTGTAGCAGTGCATGTGTTAGTGCCTAGACCATTGCATAAGAACATGGGTAGTGACTGGATGATTACAGTGCTGCAAGGAGAGTGCATGGTGAATTTATAAGTGGTTGTGTTTTGGGACAGTGATTAGATAAGGACATGGAACTGGCTGGGTGAATGGAGGAGTGCATGTGTAGTGACAAGGAGATGGCTGGACTGCATCAGTAGTGCTCAGGGGATTGTAGCAGTGCATGTTTTAGTGCTTGGGCCATTGCATAAGTACATGGGTACTGACTGGATAATTAGAGTACTGCAAGGAGAGTGCATGGTGAATTTATAAGTGGTTGGGTTTTGGCGGAGTGATTGGATAAGTACATGGTGCTGGCTGGGTGATTGGAGGAGTTCATGGGTAGTGACAAGGAGATGGCTGGACTGCATCAGTAGTGCTCAGGGTATTGTAGCAGTGGATGAGTTAGTGCATGTGTCATTGCATGAGTACATGGGTAGTGACTGGATGATTAGAGTACTGCAAGGAGAGTGCATTGTGAATTTATAAGTGCTTTTGTTTTGGCACAGTGATTAGATAAGGACATGGAACTGGCCGGGTGATTGGAGGAGTGCATGGGTAGATACAAGGAGATGGCTGGACTGCATCAGTAGTGCTCAGGGTATTGTAGCAGTGCATGTGTTAGTGCCTGGGTCAGTGCATGAGTACATGGGTAGTGACTGGATGATTAGAGTACTGCAAGGAGAGTGCATGGTGAATTTATAAGTGCTAGTGTTTTGGCTCAGTGATTAGATAAGGACAT
Organism: Calotriton arnoldi; assembly: GCA_963921515.1. Taxonomy (NCBI): domain Eukaryota; kingdom Metazoa; phylum Chordata; class Amphibia; order Caudata; family Salamandridae; genus Calotriton; species Calotriton arnoldi. The sequence goes on along the minus strand of CAWUFW010001987.1, from coordinate 2,451,639 downwards.
GGAACTGGCTGGGTGATTAGAGGAGTGCATGGGTAGTGAGAAGGAGTTGGCTGGACTGCATCAGTAGTGCTCAGGGGATTGTAGCAGTGCATGTGTTAGTGCCTGGGTCATTGCATGAGTACATGGGTAGTGACTGGATGATTACAGTAATGCAAGGAGAGTGCATGGTGAATTTATAAGTGCTTGTGTTTTGGCGCAGTGATTAGATAAGGACATGGAACTGGCTGGGTGATTGGAGGAGTGCATGAGTAGTGACAAGGAGATGGCTGGACTGCATCAGTAGTGCTCAGGGTATTGTAGCAGTGGATGAGTTAGTGCATGTGTCATTGCATGAGTGCATGGGTAGTGACTGGATGATTAGAGTGCTGCAAGGAGAGTGCATGGTGAATTTATAAGTGCTTGTGTTTTGGCGCAGTGATTAGATAAGGACATGGAACTGGCTGAGTGATTGGAGGAGTGTATGGGTAGTGACAAGGAGATGGCTGGACTGCATGGGTAGTGCTCAGGGTATTGTAGCAGTGCATGTGTTAGTGCCTGGGTCATTGCATGAGTACATGGGTACTGACTGGATGATTAGAGTACTGCAAGGAGAGTGTATGGTGAATTTTTAAGTGCTTGTGTTTTGGCGCAGTGATTAGATAAGGACATGGAACTGGCTGGGTGATTGGAGGAGTGCATGGGTAGTGACAAGGAGATGGCTGGACTAAATCAGTAGTGCTCAGGGGATTGTAGCAGTGCATGTGTTAGTGCCTGGGTCATTGCATGAGTACATGGGTAGTGACTGGATGATTAGAGTACTGCAAGGAGAGGTCATGGTGAATTTATAAGTGCTTGTGTTTTGGCGCATTGATTAGATAAGGACATGGAACTGGCTGTGTGATTGATGGAGTGCATGGGTAGTGACAAGGAGATGGCTGGACTGCATCAGTAGTGCTCGGAATTGTAGCAGTGCATGTGTTAGTGCCTGGGTCATTGCATGAGTACATGGGTAGTGACTGGATGATTAGAATACTGCAAGGAGAGTGCATGGTGAATTTATAAGTGTTTGTGTTTTGGCGCAGAGATTAGATAAGGTCATGGAACTGGCTGGGTGATTGGAGGAGTGCATGGGTAGTGACAAGGAGATGGCTGGACTGCATCAGTAGTGCTCAGGGGATTGTAGCAGTGCATGTGTTAGTGCCTGGGTCATTGCATAAGTACATGGGTACTGACTGGATGATTAAGACTACTGCAAGGAGAGTGCATGGTGAATTTATAAGTGCTTGTGCTTTGGCTCAGTGATTAGATAAGGACATGGAACTGGCTGGGTGATTGGAGGAGTGCATGGGTAGTGACAAGGAGATGGCTGGATTGCATCAGTAGTGCTCAGGGTATTGTAGCAGTGCATGAGTTTGTTCATGGGTCATTGCATGAGTGCATGGGTAGTGACTTGATGAATAGAGTGCTGCAAGGAGAGTGCATGGTGAATTCATAAGTGCTTGGGTTTTGGCGGAGTTATTGGATAAGTACACACATGTCACCTCAGGCCCCGCCCCCTCCCTTCACCACTGTGCAAACGCGCCCCCTGGCGGGTTTTAAGTTGGGGGATTAATTCCCCTTGAATCCTGAGGGTTCCTGGGGGCCAAATAGCCCACCGGGTACCTCCAGCAAGCGCCACAGAGCTGCGTTGCAGAGAGGTGGTCAGAGGACACTCCCCTTTTTACACCTCTCTACAACGCAACTCTGTGGCGCTTACTGGACGTACCTGGTGGGCTAGTTGGCCCCCAGGGACCCTCAGGATTCAAGGGGACTTAATCCCGCAACTTAAAACGCTCCACAGGGCGCATTTGCACACTTGTCACATCAGGCCACGTCCCCTCCCTGCACCACTGTGCAAACGCACCCCCTGGCGCATTGTAAATTGGGGGATTAAGTCCCCTTGAGTCCTGAGGGTCCCTGGGGGCCAACTAGCCCACCAGCTACCTCCAGTAAGCGCCACAGAGCTGCGTTGCAGAGTGGTGTAAAAAGGGGGCGTGGCCTTGGACCACCTCTCTGCAACGTAGCTACCTTGCGCTTACTGGAGGTACCTGGTGGGCTAGTTGGCCCCAGGGACCCTCAGGATTCAAGGGACTTAATCCCCCAATTTACAATGCGCCGGGGTGCGTTTGCACACTTGTTCTGTCAGGCCCCTCCCCCGCCCTGCACCACAGTGCAAACGCGCCCCCTGGCGCATTGTAAGTTGGGGGATTAAGTCCCCATTGAATTCTGAGGGTCCCTGGGGGCCAACTAGCCCACCAGGCACCTCCAGTAAGCGCCACAGAGCTGCATTGCAGAGAGGTGGTCGGAGGCCACGCCCCTTTGTACACCACTCTGCAAACGCAGCTTCTGGCGCTTACTGGAGGTACCTGGTGGGCTAGTTGGCCCCCAGGGACCCTCAGTATTCAAGGGGAATTAATTCCCCATCTAACAACACGCCAGGGGGCGCGTTTGCAGAGTGGTGGAGAAAGGGGCGCGGACTCCGGCGAGATGCCGGCTTTTTTTTTTCTTTTTTTTTAACAAGGGGGGCTGTGTGGACCCCCTTTTTTTAAAAAAAATTGTGGCCCTGGGACCCCATCTCCCAGGGCCTGACCCCTATTTTTTTTTTTTTAAAAGGGAAGGGAACCGCGTTGCCCCCCGTCCCGAGGCCAATTTTGGCCCCGGGGACCCCATCCCCCGGGGCATGGCCAGACTTTTTTTGTTTATTTATTTGCTTTTTATATGGAGGGGGCCGCGTGGCCCCCCTCGTCAGGCCAATTAAGGCCCCGGGGACCCAATCCCCCGGGGCCGGCCTTTTACTTTAGAAAAAAATTATAGAGGGGAGGGGGGCCGTGTGGCCCCCCTCCCGGGCCACTTCTGGACCCGGGGACACCATCCCCCGGGGCCTGGCCTCTGTGAATGGGACCGTGGGGGGAGACTCAATGTCCCCACGGTCCTGCCGGCTCTCCGCCTCTTGCGGGAGCCAGCATTGCTTTTCCACACGGGGAGCTGCTGACATGCAGCTCCTCTTGTGGAAAAGCAATCTGCTTTGGATTTTGGAAGCGAGAGCAGGAAACCTGCTCTCGCTTTCAAAATCCAAAGCAGAGTTTGCTATGACAGGGCGGGAGCTGCACGGCTCCAGCCCTGCCACAGCAAAAAGCAGTGTCCCGGGGGTGGGCACCCCGGGACACTGCAGGAGCCAGCCCTGGGGGGTGGCGGTCCCCAGGGCCATGGAGGGCTCCAGGAGGGGGGCCGCGTGGCCCCCTCCCTCTATTTCAAAGCCCCGGGGAGGTGGTGGTCCCCGGGCCTTGGGGGTCCATTACGGACCCCCAAATTTGAATATTTGGAGCCCCGGGGAGGTGGTGGTCCCTGGAGCATGTGGGGGGGCTCGAGTCCCCCCACACATTTCTCTTTTAAAAAAGGTGAGAGCCCCGGGGAGGTGGCGGTCCCCGGGGATCCGGGGGGGCCGCGTGCTCCCCCGCATTTAATTGACAAAGCCCCGGGAAGGTGGTGGTCTCTGGGGCGTGTGGGGGGGCTCGAGCCCCCCCCCCCACACTTATTTTTTTTTTTTAAACAGCCCCGGGGAGGTGGTGGTCCCTGGGGCAGTGGGGGGCCGTGTGCCCCGTGCATATTTTCGTAAAGCCCCGGGGTGTGGCGGTCCCCAGGGCTTGGGGGAGCTGGGAGGCCTCCCCACAGATTTAAAAACAAGCCCCAGGGAGGTGGCAGTCCCTGGGGCTGCGGGGGGCCACGTGCCCCCGCGTATAAATTATGAAGCCCCGGGGAGGTGGCAGTCCCTGGGGCTGCGGGGGCCCCCGCTACACAATAAAGGAATGCCCCCCGGACTTGGCCCACCCGGGGGCTTTGAAAACAAAGCGCAGGAGACTGCGCTTTGTTTTTTAAAATTTTCGGACGGATTCGCGCACCCGGCGTGACCCCGCCCGAATTTGTTTTAAAAAAATGCTTTTTTTGGGCCTGGGGGTCAGGGTGGTTTTACCCTGCCCCCTTTTCTTGTTTTTTTTAACTTTATCTCACCTTTTCTTTCTCCCTCAGTCCGAGCACAAGATGGCTGCCACCACTTCCTGGTTTGAAGTGTTGGCAGCCAATCAGAGGCAAGCTCGTGCTTGGGAGGTTAGGCTCTGCCCAGATATTGAAACTTTTTATTTTTTTAATTTCTCAGGAACTACTGAACGGATTTACACCATTTAACAAAAAGGACTCTTTCTGAACCAAGGGCTACCTTTTTGCCAAATTTGGTGTAATTCCGTTCAGCAGTTCGGGCTGTAGCTTTGTCTAAAGTTTCCTATGGAAAATAACATAGAGAAAACGTGTTTTGGGACCCCCCTTTTTTCTCGGCCCTCGCTTGATGAATCGCCCCGAAACGTTCAAGACAGGAGCTGACCGGAGCGCCCCACTAGTTTTGAAAATTTCGTGAAGATTCGTCAAACGGTGCCAAAGTTATTGGGAAAAGAAAAAACGCTTTTCCTATGGAAACTAGGTCCTAACTATAACTACCTACTGGCGACCGCCAGTAGGTAATGTATATATATATATATATATATATATATATATATATATATATATATATATATATATATATACCAAAGACAGAAATGGAAGTGGTCAAATCAATTCTGTCCACAGATTGGCTACGATGGGTAGCATGTCAATAAAGCTGTTTCGGATTACCTCAGAGACCATGACATGGGCTCTATCTATAACAACAATCTACATTTTAACATGCATAACATCTACAGAACTAATGTAGTTCACTTCACAGATTAAGGGAACAGAGTGTTTCTCAAAAACCTTAAGCTGTGCATCTGCACTTACATGTAGCTGCAACAAAGCCAACAAAGTCATAATAAACACAACAGCTCTTCTTAGAGCCACCCTATAACCCAACAGTGAAAGTTATATATTTTAGAGATTTTAAAAGTAAGGCTGAAGATGATTTTAATGTACATGTAGAATAATAGCATTGGAACAAGTTGGAAATGCATGTAGGACCAGTCCTGTGAAAGGCTTTATAGATTGTAGTAAGGGCCTTAAAATTGCATTCTGTCTTGGACTAGGAGCCAGTGGAGAGTTTTTAAGTGTCTGGTAACTGACAGTCTTTGAGGAATTTTCAGAATGAGTATTGCTGCTGAGGTCTGAACTAGCTGGAGCTGATATATAAGTCCCTTAGGGAGCTCTATTTTCAGAAAATTAGCGCAGTTGAGTCTGGAAGTCATAGCATGTTTGATCGTTTTCCAGGTTTCTAAGGAAAGGGATTCTACTGTTTTTCAGGGCTAAAACCAAGGTGATTTGATTTCTGAATGATAGATTAGAATCACTTTTGACTCCCAAGGTTCTGACTAGCGTAGCTGATGGAAGGCGATCATGAGTGAGACCAGTTCGGATTAGGAGAACAAACCATAATAATCTCAGCTTTGTTTCAGTTTAGTGTGAGGCCACAGTTATTCATCCACGTTGCCATGGCTGACATAAAGGCCTTAAAGTATTCAAACCCCTCAGGAGATTTGGGCTCAAATTGAGTCCAACAATTGCGCGTCACTTGCATAAAAACTGTTGTTAGCCTAAAACTCTCCACAGGTCTACTAGTGGGGTCATGTATATGTTGAAGAGTGCTGGGCTAAGAGAGGATTCCTGAGCTACTCCAAAATTATGTTTTACTGCATCTGAAGAGTAGGTGGTGAGACTGACTGTTTGCATGTGGTCAGTGAGGAATGAATGCAGCCATCAGAGAGCCAGTTTGCAAAAACCCAGATCCTTGAGCTTGTATAGCAGCATGGGGTAGCAGACCATGGCAAAAGCGGCAGACAGGGCAAGGAACGCAAACGCAGCTATATCAATTCAATTTAATTCAAATAACTTTATTCGCAGTTGATATCTAAAATCTTCCTAAAAACATTTGATCGACAAGAGGTCTAAAATTAAATAATTGATTTTAAGATATGCCCATTAAAATATCAATATTCACAAGTAGCCTCGTTGCAAAAAATCAACTTCAGTTCATTGTGCGAAGGATTTGTTGTAGCATGCAATTAAAAAATACAACTCCCCCAGAACAAATCCGAGTAGCACATTTTAAAACCATACAATAAATCGTTTTCCAGGCATGAGGCTTTTATCTATTTAGTCAATTAAAACAACACCCCTGTCTGTTGAACCTCTCCTTATACGAAGAACTGAATATAAAAATTTTGCAACCATGAAACAAATATTATGGGCCTGATGTACGACCGTGGAAATAGCGCCTTGCAAATTGCGAGTTTTTTGCGACTCACAATTTGCGAGGCGCTATTTCCAATGTACAACAGTGTTTTTCACACTGTTGCAATTCCCAATGGGGTCGCAAATAGAGAGGCTCATGAATATTAATGAGCCTCTCGCAATTTGCAAGCCCATTGGGAATTACAGGCCCTCCCAGGTATGGTGGCCTGCTGGGCTCAGCAGACCACCATGTCTGGGACTGCTTTTAAATAAAGCAGTTTTTAAAAAAAAATGCAGCCCGTTTTCCTAAAAGGAAAACGGGCTGCATTTAAAAAAGAAAAAAATGAAACGTTTTCGTTTAATTTTTTAAGGGCAGGTAGTGGTCCCTGGGACCACTGCCTGCCCTTAAAAATTATTTTCCCCTGCATTTGCAAAGGGGAAGGGGTCTCCTGGGGACCCCTTCCCTTTTGCAAGTGCATTACCACCCTATTGAAGAGGGTGGTAATTTGCGAGTGTTTTGCGCCCGCAATTGCCAACGCAAAACATTCTTACTTAAGGTTGCGCTCGCTATTAGGAAGGGAATGCCCCTTCCTAATAGCGAGTCGCAAAACCCTAATTTGCAAGTTGCAAAAAATTGCGAGTCGCAAAATAGAGTTTGTACATTCCCCATGCTGTTTTTGCATGCGCAAACAGGTTCGCAAACTCATTTGCGCATGCAAAAATGGTCGTACATCTAGCCCATGGTGTTTCCAATGAGTTAATAACTGTAAGAGCTGTAGAATGTGAAACTAAACTCAGTTTTGTTATCAGGGGGAGGATATACTTTTTTCTTTCCATTTTGTAAAAAGGCCAAAAAACTAAAATGTGAGACGTGGTTTGGGAAGATAAGCCATCACAAGGACATTGCAGCAGGTTATTTAGTGAGTAAACATGCGCAGGGTATCCTACCATCAAGGGGAAAAAATGTAACCTCATCCTTGTTAAAAGATATTGGGGCATATTAGCAAGACCGGCGATAAAATTATCGCCGTTTTAGCGGCAGGAAACTGCCGCTAAAGCGGCGATAATGGGCTTGCTAATATGCGTTATAGAATTCCAATAGAAGCCCAGGTTAGATGTGCAGGACATCTAACCAGGGGTTCTATTGGAATTCTATAACGCATATTAGCAAGCCCATTATCGCCGTTTTAGCGGCAGTTTCCTGCCGCTAAAACGGCGATAATTTTATCGCCGGTCTTGCTAATATGCCCCATTGATGCTTATTGTTAGTAACAAAGGAGAGATAGGAGTCATGACCCTTGGGAAATCTAAATATTTCAGGATATTTCTTAAAATGGTTCTTGATGATTTTACTGCATTCTGTGATCTTATTTTGGCAGCAAGAACTTCAGGAGTCAAATCGGCTGGGAACACCATCAGTGGCTCATTCTTTGACTGAGTGACAAAAACGAATTCTGTCATTGTACATTCTCACCAGAAAAATCTTAACCTCATTATTATGGATCAATACAGTTTTATCAATGTTGACCAATATTTCTCTGATCTCACTGAATGTGAATCCATCGCTAGCACTCAAGAGTGGCTTTGAAACTTCATTTGCTTTTTCAAAGAGTGCAAACTTAACTGAAGGCTGGCGTTACATTTCTGCGGGAGCTCATTGTACATTCATATTTTTAATTTTAGATCAGCTACTGAAAACTTCATCTTGGAAGAAACTATCTGCAGATAAAACATGTTTGCCCTTTGAGACTCACATACTCTGTACTTTGTTCTATTGTAAGTAAATTACTTTGACCCTTGTTCTGGATAAACCACAGAGACCACATTAAAGATCCTCTGCTTTCTGATCAGTTGTTGGACGAGGGGTAGCCTTCGATCTTCTAAGTGGATGGGCGGTGGGTTTGGTTGTCCTCGCTTTCTCAGAAGACTCGGATTCTTATTGTAATTTACTGGATTTTGCTTTTTTTGACAATTTTTTTCCAGGCTGTTTTCCATTATATATGACTTGCAGCACTTGTTGTTACAATAATAAAATATTTGATCCTCTTCACCCATCAGTTTCAATATTTTGTGAACTTTGTCTTGCTGTATTTCTACAGCAACTCAGACTCTCTTCTGTCCAGCTGCAGTTGATGTCAGCTTTTCTTTCGCATTAGTTTGGCATATGACACATTTTTCTTTGTTGGAGGAGTCCTCAGATTTTGTGGTTAGCAACACTCTGTCAGGAGGTAAAGATCCTCTGCTACCACCTGCTTCGTTCATGTGTACTAATTTGAATCAACGGAAAACCTGTCTCTATAAGACTAGTTGACCCCCGAAAGCTATATTTTGACCCCAGAATGAAATATATAGGTCTCATGGTTCCTGAAATATTACATCATCACTGCAACACATCCGCCATTTTTAAAAATGTAGGTGAGATTAAATTGGCCCGGTTTAGCAATGTCTATCAAAGCTAAATTACTTCTTTAATGATACAAACCCACAAATCAAAAATCAAAATCTCTGGATAACAATTTTTTTATGGAGGTATAGCAAGGGACCAGGGCTATATACCTCTCTACAGGCCTTCATGCAAAGAGCTAACAATACACCTTTAAATGCGTGTTAAATGTAACCTATGCCTTTCACAATAAATATATCAGGCCTTTTTATAATAAACAGATCAGGCCTATAGCTTTAACTAACCATAACCAACTCAGTAATGGTGTAGAGTTTAACCTTGTCCACATTGTGCAATACAAGCACTCTTTTTCAGTGAAAGACCACAATATCTGGCTACATTTTTTGTTGATCACATAAGTTCAAGAGACAGCTGCACTGTCAAGCCATACCGCAATAAATGAATAAAAAATTGACGGAAATAAATGCACCCCATCCACATTTTAATTTTAATTTCCCACCTCTAGGACACGGGTGACACCTGTTCTCGTCATTCCTAACTTCCAACATGTCAATATGGTGAAAAAGTGTATCTGGTGAATTACGTTCTGGTTCGAAACAAGTGAATTGTGTTTAAGATCACAATTGACTCTTAGCTACACTGTAAACTTCATGCTTCAGAATCGTTTGAAAAGCAGCTAAATTAGAGACTCATATTTAAAAAAAATACAGTAACCGTGCGACTCCTCGAAAACCAGTCGGAGCAAAAAGTGACGCGTCAGGTATTTCAGACTCCTCTTTTATGAGTCGTGGGAGTTTTCACGAGGAAATCTATTAATAATCCTGGACTCCGCCCAAAAGTTTGACGTCAAGGGTAGTATCATCACTCTGCCTCGTGTTGGTGATGTGAGACCACCAAGTCAGCAGGGCAATGAAACCCGACTCAATGGCATTTCTTTTCCGTGACCGCGAATAGTCGCGGTACCTTGGAAGGAACTGTGCTTTTTAGCAAGCACCAGAGAAGTATGTACACATGCATACCGTGTGAATCTATGTGCTATGTGACTCATGCGTGAGGCATTTGCTGTATGTAACTTGCTGTGCAGTAAAATCCAGTGTGTGGAAATCAGCCCTTGCTAACTGGATATGTATAGATTAAACAGTGCATAGGTAATAACCTATAGCCAGAATATTGCCTGCAATACCATCAGATCAGTGAAATTCTCACGACTTTACCAGTTGTCTCTACTATGACATCTGGATCAATATTACAGATACTTTGCACTCGTGCAAATACAAAAAAAAACAAGGCGTGTCCATTTGCATAATCTACATGCCTAATAGCGAATCGGGAAAAAAGGAATTTGCTTTAAATTAATGTGTTGCATGATTGCTGTGAAGGAAGTGAATCAGTTTTAGCAGTTACCCCTGAAGAAGAGCTTGCATAGCTCGAAATACATTGGGTTTTTAATAAAGGATTACTGCTATGAACAATCATGCGTGTCCATTGTTCGTGACAGAGGCCTGGATGGGCACATTGTGAGCATATAAGTTGGGAGAAAGCATGATTCCTTACATGTGGATGAAAAACAGATAAGAAGGTTAAAGTAATGGAAATAATTTAGTTAAAGAAGAAAAACGGTTCAAATGTTTCTGAATATTGGAGGAATTCCATACACTTGCTGTGCGGCTGGGGTGGGGTGATACGTTGCCTCACACAGTTTGGTGATTTCGTCTATGTGCCATTGGGGCAAGACACAAGCCCAGCATGCACGCACTTTTCAATTATATTGATAAAAGGAGATGAACAGCGCAAAAGGGAGTGCATCCCGCCATTATTTGATGTGATAAAGTATTTGTGCAACATTTCAAACAGTAACGCAGTGAAAACATACCACAAAAGGATCCCACACCAGTTTAGAAAAACAGAGCAAGACTGAATAAAAAAACACAAGATCAAAAGTACAAAAATACAATCAGTAGAACTGGAGCTATGAATTTTTAAAGATTTTAGTGAAAATAGCGCCAAAAAATATAAGGCACCAATTCAAGATATCTGGTCACACTGAACAGGGCCAAAATCACACTTTCAGGCCGACCACAATGGAGCGCCTGTCGGATACAGTCATAAGGTTAGGCCCGCTCTGCTTTACCTTCTCAAGTCCGTGCCAAGAGTTCCATTCACGTTAAAGAGAGCCGTGAGAATCAGAGAGAGAGTCGTGGGAGGCTGTTGGCTTAGCACGAAGACCTGGTTAGTGTCACCGGTGGGTGTTGGTGGAGCTTTGCGTTGGCGGTCCTAGCTAGCGGTCGATGCTGGAGCACAAAGAGTCAGGCTGACGATGCTTCGCGCTTGATGGTGGTGCGAGCGGTGAGGTTTTGGTACAAATGAGCCCGTTCATGGGAGCGAAGAGCCCAATAGCTTGATTTCAGTTCACTGAGCCACACAAAGATTCCAGAACCTGAGGGGCGCCACTTGGTGGTCAGAAACTCACTGCAGCTCAGTCCAGGGGCTTGTGGAGGATGTGCACAGATCAGACGGCCTGGAGACTAGCCTTTGGAGTCACTCTGGGAGCCCTGGGTTCAAGATGAGGTTGCAGGTCCATTTCTTTCTCACCAGGCAAGAGGCAAGCAGGTCAAGACAGCAAAGCAGCAGCACAGCCAGACAGTAGTCCAGAAGAGTGGCAGTCTTGCAGCAGCACAGCATTCCTTCTTCCTGGCAGAGTATCCACCGGTCAAGAAGTGTACTTAATAGTTGGTGTCTGAGGTCCAGTATTTATACCCAGCTGTGCCTTTGAAGTGGTCCAAAAGCTTCTAGAGGTTTCTCTTTGAAGTCCCCAGGCATCCTGCCTTCCCTGTCCTGGCTCCAGACTAAAGCAGGGGGTATGCAGCCTTTTGTGTGGAGGCAGGACACACCCTATTCAAGTGTTAGTGGGGATGTGCCCAGCTCCACCCTCCCACCCTGCCAGTGATGGCAAATCCAGGCATCTAAGCTCCCTATTGTGTGTGCCTGTCAAGAAGGAATAAGCAAAGCTCAACTGTCAGCTCTACCCAGTCATGTGACCAGAGACAGGCTGCGGGTACTAAATGGCTAAGGCAAAAAAATGCCAACTTTCTAAGAGTGGCATTTTCAAACCTGTAATTTAAAATTCGACTTCATCATAAGTGAGTATTTTAAATTAGGATTCCAGAACACCAGGCATGAACTAGTTACCTATTCCCATTTGAAAATTACACTTATACAATGTAATAAGGTAATATCAATGTCATCCCATAGGAGAGATAGGCCGAGCAGTAGTGAAAAACAAATGTAAAAGTTTTTCACTACCGGGACATGTTTTAATAGGCACATGCTCTACTTATTAAATACATTGCACCTTGCCTCTGTTCAGGTCCCACCCTAGGGGTGACGTATATGCAGTGCTTAATTTGTAAAATAATAAGTGCCAGGGCCCTGACCAAGAAGCCACTGCAGCTTGCACCACCCATTGCCCCATCATCGCTGCTAATGACGGTACCAAAACAAATACAAACCATCTCTCTCACCTGCAAGTGGGACAGTTTAGATTATTCCAGGCTCCCAAAGATAAAGGAATGGCTGGGGAAGAAGGTATTAGTATTTTTTATGTATATTGTATCATAAGCAACTGTTGTTCTCCTCAACTCTAAAATTAGTTGAGCAGCGCCACCATGTGGCAGATTGTCATGAGTGTTGTGATGACAATTAAGTGCCGGTGCCAAGCACCGGAAACCAATTAAATGCCGGTGCTGAGCACTGGTAACTACAGACTCAAATTAAGCACTACTTATATGTATTAAAAGGGAAGGTTTGGGCCTGGCAAGAGGTCTACTTTGCCAGATCAAAATGGAAGTTTAGCTGCACACACAGGCTGCAAAGGCAAGCCTGAGACACGTTTAAAGGGCTATTTAAGTCGGTAGCACAATACGTGGTGCAGGCACACTAGTAGCATTTGTTTACAGGCCCTGGGTACATGTAGTATCACTGTACCAGGGACTCATAAGTAAATTAAATATGCCAATTGGGTATGAGTCAATTTTACCATGCTTTAAGTACATTCATTTTGGCACTGGTTAGCAGTGGTAAAATACACAAAATCCTAAGGCCAGCAAAACCAAGAACAGCAAAAAAAAATGGAGGAGGAAGGCAAAAAGTGTGGGAGAAGACCGGTCTAATACTTCCTTTAACCGTTGGGATTGGTGGTATCCTCCTACTTATAACCTCTCCTCAAAGGGAAGTCATCCAGTTTTTGTAGTAGAGAATTGAGCAATGCTTGATCTTTCTCTAGCATGCCCTAGATTATTATTATCTGTACTGTTTTGTAAATGCATTTATATAACACTTACTACTCTTGATGAGGCAATAACACACTACTCCATAGCGCAACGTTAGTGGTTAACCCAGTGATTATTATTTATTGTCGTAAAGTTGTTGGTTATTGGTTTAGTCTTGTTCAACGAGGAAATAGAGGCATACCCTCCACGTTCTAGTAGTGAATTAAGCTAATAGGAGCTTGGTGTAATTCTAAGAGTAAGTTCACACAAGTGGAAAAAGAGGTTAGATAGTGTGAGATTATATGTAAGGCTCGCAGTTTTATAGTATTTAAGTTTTTTAACAATTTGGCCGTATTTATCCTTATTTCTTTTTTTGGCCATCTTATTGGTAGTTATCCTTATTTATTTTGTGTTTTGAGAATAAATGTAGCCGTGAAATGGTATATTTCCACATTTATTTAACTCATGGATCCCTGTCAGGCTTTAGCAAATTAAGCAGCCACATATATCAAAACACTAAACTCACAGGTACATATGAGTGTTATACAAAAAATATATGTTAACATATGCCTGTATTTAAAGAAATGCCATCCTGTTTTTAAGTCTCCATGCTGTCTATCTGCTCAGCTGTTACCTGGAGTTCATGAAAGACAGTATGGAGAGTCTCTCACAAGAAGCATAATTTTCAGGATTTTTCTGCTTTTAACAATAAATACAACCAGGAAACACATTGTTTTCTGTCTATATTATCTGTGAAAATCAGTAAAAAAGGAAGACTGGCAGCCATAATTATAGGGAGAGGTGACAGAGTAGGGGAAATTGTGTTATGGGAGTGAGCTGAGTAGATAGGCTAGAAAAGTTAAGTATTGCAGGAACGGTTAGAAGAGTTTATGGTTTGTAAGGACAGGTATGGTTAGATTACTGAAGTGCAGTAAGGTAACACATGCACTCAGAGCCACTAAGGAAGCCAGAGGCATAAGATAAGGAAAGCATCAATCAAATATAAAGGTAGGAGAGAAAATTACCCCTAGCTATAAATCTGGTTAATTTTCATGCAAGTTTTCTTTGGAATATTGGGATAGGATGCAAACTAGAGAAGTATAAAGAGTAAAAAGAAGTTTGAAAGTTGATTATCTGTTGGCACGTGATATATATTGTTGCGTCTTTGGTTATTGCATGTGGCTGTTGATGGTGTTAATAGAGCCTTTCTTTTTTTACATAGTTATTAAACACAATTGAAATTGTTTGACTTTTTACTGAATTTTTATTATGTGATACTGAGTTATATGGTATGTCCAGATAGCTGGGCATTTAGGTTTGTCTAGTATGATATTAAGAACTGGATATCCCTGGAGTTTGCACTGAACATTCCGTTACATGTTTGAGAAAGATGCATGGGTTGTAAGTTTCCAGTGAGTTGTAGTTCTCCCTGATATCGGGGGTTGTTTATAAAGGGATTCTGCTAAGTTAGCCCTTCCTTGATCTTAGACTGAAATGGAAGGTATCTGCTAGTAGACAGAAAATGAGAACATGTAGATACTTTGTTGGCTAATAATTTGGGAATAACCAGGTTTTAACCATCCTTCTGAACTCTGAGTGATTCTCAGTGGCTCTGGTCTTTGCAAATAGGAAAGTTAATAGTTTTGCAGTTTGAATGGAGAAAGTAGTGCCTCCAATGGTTTTATTCTTGAAAGCTAAAATGATTTAGCACAGTGACAGTCTGGAACATAAGTTCCTAGGCTGGGAGTATTTTGTGATTTTTGCTTGAGTAAATGTTGGTCCTTTGCCGTTAATATCTCTGTGTGCACAGAAGTTTGAGAGAGTATCTTCTTGGTATTGAGAGCCAGTATAGAGCCTTCATGACCACATAGATGTCGGTTCATGTATTTACATTTAGGTTACATTAACATTTAAGACATCATATTCAGCCATCCTCCTCGTTTCAAGTTTGTCAGTCCTCCTTAGCACTCAGGAGGAGCACCATATTTCCACTCCATCACAAAACTTCTCTTGGCCAACAGAAATACAAAGCATCTGCATTTAGTGCCCTGTAGCAGTATTTTGATTTCAGAGCCTGTGTGAAAACATAATCATATATTCATACATACTTCAACATTTTTTTTTAAACCATTTTAATAAGTGTTGTCATTAACATATGAGCCATGCTTACTTCTCCACCAATCTTTATATCACCTCGCTCAGCACCACTTATCATAACAATTTCTTCAAATCTTTCCAAATAGTTCTGTATATTTCAAACACATTCTGCAGCACCTCCTGCAACTGAGTGGGGTTTCCAAGGATATTAGGAATTGTTCTTAATACTCATTAAATCAAAGTAGGCCCAAGTAGCGCAGACCATAATTCTACCTGTAGCCGTTGGGTAGTTCCTCAAGGGAAGAAAGATGGAGGATGGAGTGTCGTCATCATTAATGTCACTCAAATGAGACGGGAAATGCCTTCTACAGTAGAATTTCTAATGGGACAAATTGACAGCATTTACATACATTCCCCGTACATTCCCCGGTTCAACATCTGGTTACAATAGTGATGTATCACTATCCTGAAGGTTTTCAGGCTTAAACCCACCCCCACCGCCCCCAATCTGGGTCCCAGCGAGACTGCTTTAGTGCTCACAGTCCTCTCAAAGGCTGCCAATTTTTCCATAGTTTGGTCTGTTTATTAGGGCAGCCACTCCCTTCATAAACTTGTCTTTCTGGCATCATGCACCACTCCATATCGGGAAACAACCTTTACAATGCAGTCATTACATTGCACTACCTTTACAACGCAGTCATTACAACGCAACATCCTTTACATCGCATGTCATTACAACGCTGCCATTACATCGCATGTCACTACAACGCATGTCATTACAACGCATGTCACTACAACGCAGGCATTACATCGCATAGTACCCTTACACTATCCAACACTTACCCTACTGTTGCACTCACTGGAGTTAGAATAGTAATTTTTACCCCTACACTATCCAACACTTACCCTACTGTTGCACTCACTGGAGTTAGAATAGTAATTTTTACCCCTACACTATCCAACACTTACCCTACTGTTGCACTCACTGGAGTTAGAATAGTAATTTATACCCCTACACTATCAAACACTTACCTTAAATGCAATGCAATGGTATGCGTTGTAATGGTATAATGCGACGTAATGGAATGCGTTGTAAATGTCGTTTCTAAAAATGCGTTGTAATGGCATGCGATGTAGAGTAATGCGTTGTAATGGATGTTGTGATGTAAAAACTGCTTTGTAAAGGCATGCGTTGTAAATGTTTGCGTTGTAACGTCAAACATCCCTCCATATCTTTTTTCCACGTTTTCAGTTCCGGTGGGCAAGGTGCATTGCACTGACAGGCAACTGTCCTTTTTGCAACCATTAATCATAGGATAAACTTCAACATGATTGCTTTTATATATCGCTTATCACTGTGTGAACCGATTTATTTTATGATCAAATGTGGGAGTTCTTTCTAATTGATCTGAAGGGCCTTTTAGCCAGAGTAGTAGATTATTTCTGCAAGGTGTAATCTTGTTTTCAGATTTGGCAACTGGAAGTGGGATTTTAGGAGAATAATGAGGTCAAATTGTTTCATGGATGATATCTTCTCATTAAGGACATCTCATGATTCCTGCAAGAGAAGATCCTGCCACCTGCTCATTAGATAAGTTTCTGTCAGATGATTAGGTTGCATGGACTTCATATTCTGTGGCAAAATGTATAACCTGCCCTGAAATTCAGGTAGTTTAGCATCAGCCTCCAAGTGACCCTTTTCTAATGAGAGCTCTGGTAAGCTGAAATGACAATTGTATTTTGTTTATTTGGTGTGCTGCTTGCTCTTTGTATTAAAAGCATGTTAGGTTGGAGGAGTTCCAGAAATGCTGTGTCTTATTTTTAACAGATGGTCCATGTGGCATTTTCTCAACAGATTAAAGACAGGGAAGCACTGGACTGGACTCCATGCGACGAACCCTAATGCCAGTGGCAAGGGAGAAGTTTCTCTAGGGGAACTGGGGTGGAAAACAGCCCATCGCTGTACATGCTGAAATGGCTAAAGGAGGGAGCACAAATCAAACCAAACTTTATATGACATCAAACTGTGCTTACTTGTTGTTTTTTCACTTGCTTTGCATGGCTTATATTGTCTTGTGTAATTTGTTGTCAAAAAGGGTGTGCACACATGTCATCCTGTTATGAGACAATAGAGAATATAAAACTTGTTGGGCAGGTTAGACTGGGAGAGGTCCAGTGAACAGAAAATGCTTATGGATGCAAATCCATGGTTTCGAGCAAGTGGACTCTAGAAATAGTGCAATAATGGAGAAGATAGGCAGGCGCGCCAGCATCCAAAGTGTGATTTGGAGAAATAGTGGTTCCCTGATATAGGCACTGAAACTTTTCGAGCCCCTCTGGGTGTTGACTGAAGGTTCATGGAATGCAACAGGATCTTTCGGTGTGACTGCATGATACCCTCCCTTCATCCCCCCTCGAGATCAGTTAGAAGAAATATGGCAGAAGATATCCTTATCCTGTTTTCCATTTCCTTCCCTACCTCCCTCCACTGAATGAGTTGCGGGTACAGGGCCTACCGGCCCCTTTCTTTCTAACCTTGGTGTAAGCAAGCGATAAGGAACAGAGATGTCTAAACGTAGCAAGTCCCCACTTAAAGGGATTCCTGCCCATACTATGCACTAATCGTATGGTAAAGGCAAGTGCAAGTTCTTACCAGAGTGAGTGGCACTCACTAACGAGGATGTAAAGAGGTCCTTTCCTGGGCATGGTAGCTTTGATATAGAAAATTTAGCAAACTTACAGAAGAAACTGAAATATCCTAAAAATAAAATGGGTGCTGAGCAATGGCCTCACTTCCTACAATGGCATGAGGAAGCAGACAAGCATTAGTATGGGTCCTAAGGTATGAGAAGTAGCCAGAAAAATTAGAATACCAAATCAGTCACCTTAGGGACAGAGTTAGAGCCTGTGCTTCAACTGCTCCCCCTCCATATCTATTACCCCAGATCCAGGGCCGGTCCTAGAACTTCTGGGGCCCCGGGCGAGAGGGAAGATGTGAGGCCCCTCTAATTTGCATGTAACATCACAAGAAGTGACATCACAGAAAGTGACATCGCAGGACTATTGATCTTATTTGGCATCACTGAAGAGACCGAATGTGGATATTAGTAACATGGACAAAAAGATAAATATACAAGTGAAATAAGTCCATATATTTGAAGACTGTATTAAATGGATTACATTTGTCACATTGGATGGCAAAGCTAGGTGCAAGTCTCAAAAAGATGGATATTTTTTACTCCATGTTTCCAGATTCCATGATTGTTTCCAGATGAGTGCATGATAAAAATTCCAGTTCTGTCTCATAAAGGGGAGATATCCTGTTGAGGTAATGAGGGTGGGATCATTCAAAATATAAAATTAAACAAGACAAAAACCCTCACACCATGGATATAATCGCAAATTTCAAAAGGCTCCACTATCTTTCTGAGCCATTATTGTGCCACCTTAGTATGACATTAATACTTAGTAAGTTGTTTTAACGTAAATCCTCTCACCAGTATCCCATACGCACATGCTAAGACTCGTAGGACAGTCTTTTTTGTGTGTGGGCTCTTTACTCACCAGAATTATGTTAAGTGAAAAAACACAACACATATATTACAAAAATACAAGACACCATTGCAAACAAATAAAGATTGTACATAAATAAAAAAGACTTAGTACAACGGAGACCACTACTAAATCATACATTGACTTGAAGGTATGCTGCAGATTCAAGTGGTTTTCAAATCAATGTTTTTGATTTAGTGTTGGAACTGTAGGAAGTGGTAGAGGCCAGCTTTAGTGCTGGTGGAGCCCTGTGCGACAATGTTTGTTGGTGCCCCCAATGACTCCCTCTGCCACAGATTCCCTCAACAGTGCCCATCAAGCCTCCGCAACCACATTCTCGCTCAGATGCATTTAAATTTAATTTGATCTACAGCGCCACTGATACCAGTGTAGGGTGTCAGACCACTTTACATCACACACATTACACAGAGACAATCAATCATCCTTTCCCCCCCTGAACACCATACTGCCCAACTGAGAGAAACTCGCACTGCCTTCAACTACAACCCAATTGTGCCTCGCTTTAAACACCTGGATGTGACAATTCAAAATTACGATTAATTAAGAGTAATATGCTGCCTAAAAAAAAAAAAAGTAACAACATCCTGGAAAAAGCAAACACTCATAGAGAATGCAAGATTAAGTAACATGTGAAATGTAGGAAGAAACAACATGGTTACCTTAACGCTTTTGCACTTATTATTAAGAAATGAGTGAGTG
The DNA here is from genome assembly GCA_963921515.1 of Calotriton arnoldi. NCBI lineage: Eukaryota > Metazoa > Chordata > Amphibia > Caudata > Salamandridae > Calotriton > Calotriton arnoldi. Next base: position 2,432,391 of record CAWUFW010001987.1, on the reverse strand, counting down.
CTTTTGCCTGAAAAGTTAAGGACATGACTACAGGGCCCAGAAGGGACCTATTTCAATGTTCATTACTTATATCCTTACAAATCATAAGCAGTATGGTTTAAAAAGACCACATCCGTGAACACAGAGCCGCGGTACGCATTTTATTTTCCAATCAACCAGGTATTGCAGTACCTCCAGGAATGGTGCACTTCCCCACCCTGGGAAAACAATGTTGTTCAAAGAAAGAAGAGAAAATAAAAGTAGCGCTTCACTGGCAAACTCTGTAAAGTAGCGCTAATGTGTTTTGGGTGTGAATAAAATCAATGTGGCCACTTTGCGACCCACTCTGTCTTGCTTTATTTAGTTATTTTTCACATTTTGAAACTTTTATTTCTCTCCATCCCGAGGCTGCACTTTGCAATAGAAAAATTTCCCAAAAAGACATTTCCAGCAAAGTGTTTTTCTTTTTTGGTCAATTTCACCGAGGACCAAATAAATGAAAGGAGAGGAGAGGAAAGGAAAGAGGGAGTGATGGCTACAAGGCCCAGGGAAGGGGGCCCCACACCTAGACCTTACAGCTGGCTCCAGCGCTTCGAGGCCCAGGAAAGGGGGGCCCCTCTACCCTGGGCCTTGAAGCAGTACGAGGCATAGCACCAGCAGTTCTACATACATTTTAAATGCGCATTCACATCAAAGCAATCTTTGCTATGTGTGATGCAAAGATTACAAAAGCCAGTTGATCTGGCTGTTCCCTCCTCCCCTCACCCACCTCTCCTTACCTGTGTCCGGCTGGTCCTGGAAACAAAGGGGCCTTCTGTCACCTAGCAACAAAATGCCGAAAGGGCGCCTAGAATGGCCGGTACTTAACAGAGGCGCTGCCTCGCCCCTGACACTGAGCCAACATAATTGCTGGCCCAGCAGCTGTACCAGCCCCATTCTGTTTGCTCCTTCCCCCACCCCTGCACCCCCAGGAATGCCACCACGCTTGGGCTAACTGTGAAAGTGTGGCCTTTCACAGTGAAGCGGGGCCCCCTGTTTCTCAGCTGAGCGCGAGGCCCTGGGCAGCTGCCCACACTGCCCATGCCTAGCGCCGGCCCTGCCCAGATCAGTGAACCACAAGAAAAAGAGAAAGAGAGTGAGGGTATGTTCCTCATTCTGGCCGAAGGGGCTGGGATGTAGCCGCAGATGCACCTGTAAACGGAGCAGCACCTGTAGGACCACACTTGACTGGAGCACAAGATAACGTGCAAGTACAGTATAATGCTTATTATATGGGTGAGGGTAAGCAGACTAGAGGTTGACTTTACTACCATGGATCGGTCTAGGACCAGGGTCTTATCCTTCTCAGGGCATAGAGACAGCAGAGAACGACATCCTACTATTACTCTCGAAAATTTTGAAGCATATTGCAAAACAATTGTCTAGAAGGCATTTGCGGTCTCATTCAAGTGACGCTTATGATGAAGACACTCACTCCTCCACCTTTCTTCCCTGTAAGAAACTACCCAAAGGCTGAAGGTGGAATTATGTTCCACGTTCCTTGAACTGCTCTGATTTAATGAGTATTATGAGACAATTCCCTAATACCCGTGGAAACCCCACTCAGTTGCAAGAGGAGCTGCAGAGTGTGTTCGAAGTATACAGACCTAATTGATAAAGAAGTGAATAAGTTGTTATGATAAGTGGTGCTAAGCGAGGTGAAAGGAAGATTGGTGGAGAAGTCAGCACGGTGGAGGGTATCTCTGGTAATGAAGGAGAGTTGAGTGCGGCAGAGGAAGCGTTTTTGCATGCCATTGAGAACCAATTGGCCTAAGCAAAATAAGGGTGAAGCATATAGTTAATTATTTAGACAGACTTAAGTATTTGTATGAGAGATACTCGGTAAAGCCTGTGCTACAGAGATGGCTCCGAAAGCTGCCTTTGTGGAGAAATTGTTGACAAATGTCTGGAGTCAGATGATGACTCTCTGCTTCAAAATGCAGTCTAACAAGTTGGCTGAATTGGTGATGGTAGCTAACTACTATGTAGCATTTCAAGAGAGAAAGAGTGTAGAACAGTGATAGCCGGTGCATATAAAAGCAGTGGGGCGGCGTGCGGAGTGGGGGGAAAGTCGATAGAGGACAACGAAGGAAAATAAAATTTTAAAAAATTAAAACACTTACCTTGCGCTCACCGCATTGCCGGCCAGCCGATGCGGCGAGCACAAAGTAAGAGGTTTTCTGTTTTTATTTTTACTTTTGTCCCTCGTTGTTGTCTGTCACTTCAACGCTCTTACCAGCACCGGCCGTCACTGGTGTAGAATCAACATGCATGTCATTGAAGTTGCAGAACCCACAGAGAACCATTAATTCTGTGAGTCAGTGAGACAAAGAGCTGGCAAAAGTAGGAACAAATGGGCAAGAGAAAGGATGAAGATGAGTTGGGAGGGGCAATTAAAGGGGTCAAAGAGAGGCCCCATAAAGCATAATGGTTGCCTGCGGACAGCTGGGGCATTGAAAATGAAACTGTCCCTACATTGTATCAAACAGGCCAGCCCTCTCTGATCAGTATGGGTTTCATCAAATTACTCTAAACTCCTATCCTGAATTTAGGAGAACTTGAGAGGTTCTGGCTGTGCCTTGAATACCTTAAACCGGTAGATTGTGCCATTAATAGTAAGCATACTACCCATCTCATTTACAAGGGTGCTAGTCGCTCACCTCTAAAAACCTCTGAATTCTCCACTTTATCTCTCTTGGCATGTCCATAGACTCAGTCAGTTTTTCTAATCAACGAGGTCCCCATTATATTTCTGACCAGTGTCCATTTCACTGAACATTCCTTTTTATTCAGCACAATATTCCCAACTCCCCAACTAATCTGCTAGGCAGTGACATACTCTGTAAGTTGTGTTGTACTATATTTTGCACACCAGAAGGGAGTTCTTAAATATACCTCAACTACAAGAAAACCAGGTTTGCAGTATTACGTGAGACCTTAAGTGAAGTGGGTAAAGATGTTATGTTCCCTGATTTAACTAAATCGCATTCACATGTATTGTTCACATTTTAGTCCAAAAGGGCCAATGATGTGGGGTGTATCTCTTGAATTGAATCCATAATGGTGAAGATTGATCCTCAGAAGAAGCTATCTAGAATACCACAGTACCTTTTAAAACCTGTAGCAGAGGAGGGGATCTACCTATTGTTAGTAGATGTAATACCCCGATTCTTCTGATACTCAAGGCAGGGAAATGCAATGCATACAGGTTTGTACAGTATCTTAGGGTCATTAATAATGTGACTATCCCAAGCTTCAGTGTGATCCCCAATCCTTGCACCATTCCTTCATGCATCCCCACAAACACTCAATGATTTACAGTGGTAGATATTCGTTCCGATTTCTTCTCTATCCTTAACATAAGGAGAGTCAATATCTCTTTTTATTGATATTCTGAAGGTCCCAACTTTCATGGACCTGACTTCATTAAGGATTTATAGAGTCCCCCTCAATTGTTTCCCAGACCGTGAAGGATCTAGATACGTTGATTTTCCCCTGAGGTTCTATTTTAGTCCAAATTGTTTTCTCATCTTTTACTCTAGATCATTGTATCTAGTGGCCACTAAAGGGCATGAGGCTTTAAAGGAGAAATTACAGTTCTGCCTTCCCGGAGTGCAATATCTTAGTCATAAAATTTTTGCTAGCAGGTGCCACTTATCCTCTGTCCAAGATGAAGCCATTTGCAAGTTGCCTTCCAGGTGTGTATCTATCTGGACATGGCTGGGTGTTGTAGACAGTGGTTCCTGGGCTATTCCAAAATAGCAAATACTTTACAAGATAATGTCAGGAAAGACACCCCTCAGTTCTTGTAGTGGTCTAGTGATACAGAAAATCCATTTGTAAACATTAGAAAAGTGTTGTCTACTGTACCTGCTTTAAGATTCTCCGATTACTCCAAACCTTTTATTTGGTATTGTCATGAGCATAATGGAATTGCATTCGGGAGTCTTTGTACAGAGCAAACACAAGGAGATGATGGACGAAGCGCTGAACCTTTTTAGACACTCGCCCCAGTCACAGATCTGGGTTGAATCCATCATCGTTCTTTAGCTCACTTTGCCACCCCAATTCAGACCCAGCTATATGAAAATCAGTTTTGACCCTGTTCCTCATGGGAACAGTCCAGCCCATTCTGCCAAGCCAGGTCTTCCCTGGACCGGAAACAAGCATCTGGCTGGATGTGACCTGGGGTGGCGAAGTGAGCTAAAGAACGATGATGGATTCAACCTAGATTTGTGGCTGCGGGTGAGTGTCTGAAAATTAATTTTAGTGCTCCATCCATCATCTCCTTGTGTTTGTCTTTCTACAGAGTCATGGGGATCACAAATAGCCCATAGCTTTTTACTCTTCAATTCTGGACCCAGTCACGGCAATGGCAGCTTCTGTGAATTTGTTGGCGTATCTGAAAATGTTGTGCCAATCTCTCTTTCAACTGTTGCTGTGCCTCATTCTGTGGTTGCACGCCTCATTTCTACATAAACAAAGCACCTCTCTACATATATAACATTTATATTTTTGTTCTCTTTTCATATTTCTCTGACCCGGTGTCCAGCCTAAACTCTGACTCTTTAATGCCCACCAGTGAGGATGTGGAACTCCATGATTGTACCCTTGTTGCTACACATGTAACCAAGCCCCATGTTGGTTTAACTGATGCTGATAGATTATGTCTCAGACATAAAGATGCTGTCCAAGTTGCTGGTTATGCTGCATGCACTGCAAATCAAATTGTGGATAGTTGTCACCTACCTTCTGTGAAACCGGCTCCAGTTGCAGAGAGCGCAGCCAAGCCTGCATCCTAGCCAAAGAAAGAATTGTAACTATGTATACCGACTCAAAGTATGCATTTCGAATGACACATGACTTTGAGCTTTTATGGATTCAAACATATTTCTTAACATTGAACGGAACCCCTATAACAAATGGCCAGTAGGTCTTTTGAATGCCTTACAGTTGACTTAAAAGGTGGTGGTTGTAATATGAGGCACGCACCAGCATACACATGACAATGTTTTAAGGGGTAACACCCTAGCTGATTCCGCAGCTAAAATGCTGCTTTGTCCACAACTGCTGATGTTGCTATGTATGTTATAAGAACTTACTTATTTCCTGCACTCATACTAAAGGATTTGTTTCAATTGCAAGAGTAGGCGTCTGAAAGCGAAACACAGTACTAGATCAAACAGAAATGTAAACAAGAACCTGTGGGGGTGTGGAGAGATAGCATTTGGAGTGTGGTCACTCCAAAATTTCTACTCCCCAACCTTGCCAGATTATGTCAAAGGGCAGCCCATGTCGGTAGGGACAGCATGATTTATGCTCCCCTTTCCCTCCATAGCCCAGAGTTATTGCCTCTCTTGTGCCATCTGCCTGTCACACAATGTCGCAAAAGCGGTTCAGGCCACCCCGCTGCTCACTCACCACCTGGGGCTCCTATGTGCATATCCAGGTGGACTTTATCCAAGCAACAAAATGTGAAAACTGTTTAAATGTCCTACTGAAATGATGCAGTCTTAAAATATTGCAGAAAGCTTCTACAATTTCTTAACAGTTTCTGTTCTCAGGTGCAAGCAACCTTACCAGAGTGTCTGACTGAGGTCTGCCACTCGCTCCATCTTGGCAAGCGTGTTTATGTCTGATTACACCAGAGTAAAACCTCACTGCAGGTTGGCTATGTGGACCCTATCACAGCTGTCAAATGTCGTGGTCTGATGACATGGATCCACTCATCTCACCGTAAGCAAACTGCTCCTCTTAGACACACCGGGGCTGTGGACCTGTGCCTGGCTCCGGATCCCCTGCCAGAACTGTTTCTACTGTGGACCCGTTATCTGCCCGTGGACCAAGTTGTGTCTACCTTCTTTGCCTGCTTCACCATCACCACATGATGTTGCCCCTACAACTAATCATCATTACCACCTTTGTCAGAGATAAGCGGCCTCCTCCTTCTGGATACTGTATTGTCTTGTTTTTATTTGTATATCAGGACCCTTCAGGTCTCCGAAGGACTCAGTTGGAATGAGGTAAGCATTGGGATGTGTCTAAGTGTGGTGAAATAAAGCTGGTGATGTATTGCAAGTCAGTTAACAGTTTCACTCAGAAGAATAAATACCTGCACTACAGAGCTCCTTGTGTGGCGTTTTCATTTGCATGCTACCTAGCTGGGGTGGACGCTACAGATACCAGATCTCTCTGTGGATTCAGCTTTATCTTTGCCACTGCTGTGAGCATGTTGTAGGTGGTGGTATACATCCTTGCTGAAGAATGGGGACTTATTCTAAGACAGAACTGTACTGAACCTTCCATTGTGCAAAGGCCCTCCTCTGCCTATAGGAGTAACTTCTATATGTTGATGTTTGGAGAGTACTGACAATTAGTTCTTCCTCTCTGCCTACACATGCCTGTTACTGTAGGGGATAGCTTTCCTTTGATCACAGTACCAATCAGTCATAATGATACTTGCCTTCTTCTTTTATATTATGGGCACCAAATGCCAGAGTGTGCTGGTATCCCCCCACTTCCTACCCATTTGAATTGAAAAGTTTACCAATTCTTTGAAATGGAACATGCCAGATATGACTCATTTTGTGGTGACCGAGCAAGGATTTATTTGTGAACACTGAGAAGCAAATATCTGTAGTATTTCCATTAGATATGGTAAATGTGATTTAATAATACAGAAAAAGTCTTTTGAAGTACCCCCTATTGAGTATCATCTTCCTCATGACTGCTGTTTTCTAAGCGTCACCAGCATGGAAGTCATCCCTATTTCATTTGTGAATCATGACATGACAACGCTTGACTTTAGATTCGACTGGGGCTTGGTATCCAGGATACATTGTTCCCCTTAAGAGATACTCTGATCATCATCCCTTTTAGATATTTTGTTTGAGAAAGTGGATAAAAATTTGTAGCATTTCTCTTGAGAAGGTTAGATTGGCTCTGTTATGGGTGACTTGATGTTCTCTTTTATGAAATTCAATAATGATTTAAAAGGATTCAGGGAGTGAGATATTCCATCCTGTATGGAGGATGCTTCTGCTGTCTTTTTTGGAGGTTTACTAGCCTTTTTAGGTGCACAAATTTTATCTTGTTCCAAAAATATTGTTGGAAACTAATACTGTGTGCAAACATTGTGGAGTCAAGAACATCTTCAGCAGCAGATTCTGGTTTAAGAATATTGTTTTTTAAAATATTTAATATTGTTTTGTAGAGTAGTTACATAAACTACCATTATTTAATTACGTTGTTCTGTTTTGACCAATTTTGTGGTATAAGTTATTATTAATAAGTGTAATTATTTTTTGTATAATTTAATTTATTTTTGAATTGCTAATACATTTAAAGTATTGTTTTATTTTATTTGAATGTATTTATTTATTGGCAGGTTGTAGAGTGGGAATTGGTTCATATATATTTTACAATTGTTTATAAATAATGTATTTATTTTATACATTATAACGTGTTAATGTGATTATAAATGTTATTAATTGTTTATCTATTAATTATTTATTAGATAGTTTTACAAACTTGGTAATTTATTGCTTAGCTGTTAATTGGTTAATTAGTTAGATTATTTAGTGTTTAAGTCATTAAACAAATACATTTTAACTATGTTTTATATATTTATAACATGTAAAATGTATTGCATGTAATAATTATAGTATTTCTTTTTAAAAACTATTGTGAAATATAATTGTTTCTAGAATCATTGTTATTTGCTTTTGTGCCTGTTGGGAATTTATGGAGGTAGGGTAGAAAATGTATTAAATATATGTACATATTCTTAATGCTGATAAATATTTCTTAATATTATTTTTTTTTTCTGCTTAATTTGTAATGGAATTAATTTGTTTTATTATTTATATTAATTATTTAATGTTAAAAAATATAATATATTTTTATATATTTGTTGAACTATATTTTACTTTGTTTTTACCTATATTTAGATTTCTTTACATTTATATTTACTTTTTAATTTAGGCTTGAAATAGTAAATATGACCTTTCCAATGTCTAACACTTTCCCTACTGTTGCTTACATTTCTGTGAGAATAGTAAATCTGGCACCTTCAAAGTCCAAGCCTTTCCCTACAGTTGCTTAGTTTGTAGCAGAAATTATGAATGTCACTGCTTCAAAATCCAATACGTTTTTTTATTTATTTTATTTAACCTTAATTAGTACGACTTAATTATACAAGTTACTTTAGTTTTTTTAAAACTGCGTGTATGTTCGAATTTGTTGATCAGTAAATGTTTTCAATGTTATATGGCTCTCAGTTTTGGGTCTTTTTGGTCTCTCATAATATATTTCCAACAGACTAGTTAAGCTCGATAGAGGCCTATTATTTCTGAAGCTCCACCCATTCATTTGTCTGTCTCTCACTCCATGAGTACATATCATTGTCTTTATTTTATGGTCCTTCTAGACTATTTCTGTCCCTAGCAGTCTGCAGCTTTCTGGACTGATGCTACCTCTATGTGTTCAACAGTCTCTTTCTCTCTGAAGTTTTCTGTGTGCTCTGTCAGGCTTGTTGTTTTGTTTGGCTCTCCAGAACCATGTGTGAACATACCTACTACACACCAAGATTTACCATTAAAGAAAGCAAGATGGCCAAGATGCCCTAATATTTAAGTGGGAGAATCAGAGAGTAAAAACTGAAAGGAAGGTCAGATTTGCTTCCGGAAGTTATGTCGGCGCGTGACAGCACGAGAGCCAGTTATGTCCACAGGCAGATTTTCTAAACTAAAATGCTATGGCCAGAATTGGCTCTTGATGGTTGGACACCCACGCATGACTGGAGGGCAGTGGGGCTGACTTATTACACTTACTGTGCGGTTGTCTTGAGATGTGTCTCAGTATCTTCAAGTGCTGCGGCAACAAATGATGGACGGAATGTGTTAGATTTATTCAGCATTCCATCCATCATTTGTTGCCGCGCATCAGTATCTTCAGGAGCGGTTACAAACTAGCTGAGGCAGAAGGGGAAAAGCTATTACTCTCAAGGGGTGTGTGGTCACCTTTTATACAGGCTCCATCCCATACCAGACTGAGGGCAGTTTCCACCTGTAGGATTGAGTCCCATTCCCAATATAATCCCCCTGCATGGATAAATCCATTCAGGGAAAAAGAGGTGGGGTTTTAATAACCGATGCCTCTTCCAAAGGTGTGTAGAAAGGTGGTGGTAGAAGAAGGCAGCAGAACGTGCCTGGATACCTGAAGGAGACAAGTCATTCAAGGGCAGTGAGGGGGAACTGATGGCATAAGGACAGACTAATGGCTAATAAAGGGTTATCTACTGAGAACAGGTCTGGATTTCTGATTCCTGCATTCTTTTATCCCCAGGGAAGGGAAGGAAAGAAAAAATGAGTCTTCTTTAAAGGGAAGGAACTCCAGAATTGGAAAAGACAAAGCCAGCCCGGAAAGAGTATCTCAGGAACTGGCTTATTGTACCAAATAAAAGAGAGATGAATGCTGTTCATTCTGAGGTTAAGGTAATATGATGTAATAACCTGAGATTCATAAAGCGATTACAGAATGTTTATCTTTAACATTGTATTGGCGAAGTTCTTACAGTCAGCCTCTGCAACATGGCTGCCTCTATGCATTTATCTATGTTTCCATCTCTATCAGTATGTTTCTGTAGATGTCGGCCTCCTTCAGTCTGCTTACAGTGACAGCCTGTCTATGTGCTCTCTGTTTTCTTCTCTCTCTATCTCACTAGCTCTACCTGTTAGAAAAAGATATGGATTCCGCACACAGAATTATAAGTCCATTCAAGATCAGTTCAACTCAAATTAATGGAGATTTCCTGAAGAAATTTCGAAGTTGTTTTGTTCATTTTTTCTTATGTACTTTATTCTTTAATGCAAATGGTGAAAAAACATCAAGTTGATAAAATCCAAGATACACACTCCATTAGCCGACGCATTTCGTCCTCATAGGGACTTCTTCAAGGCTATAGGAAACATATATACAAAAACATTTAAAATATATACATATGTACAAAAACAAACGCAAGAACATTTGCCTAGTGAACTATTTACATAAGATAAATTACACGTGAGTTAGCCAAATTGAAATGTCCTGATGCGGGGCTGATAAGTTCATTGGTCAGAGACATCTTTTCATAGAATTGCACAGCTAGTATTTTTTAAAACCAAATAGGCCACTACTTGTTCTTCAATAATTATGATAACATATAAACAGACTTCAAATACCAGAGATTGCACAACTATACTCTTTGATATTAACCCCATGTCATTCAAATAACATACCTCAAAATGTAATTCAAGGAGATTGCTCCTTTAGGAAGTTTAGTTTCAGCATTAGCAATCTTGAGACACAGTTCATAGAAAATGACAATGTTGTCACCTAAAACAATAAAAATATATATATATACATAGTGCCTTCATTCTTTGTTACTCAATCTAGGTACAAAAACGTTTCTTGAATCCAATGAAACAGCGTAAAACGAGCTATGAACCAATAAATAAATTATTAATCAAGTGCAACTATTTTTACAGAATGTTCATACATCGATTATCGCTTGACCATGTTTGCAAAGGCCAGCGTCACCGTAAGCCATCATACAGCCATTATCGGCTAATGTATCTGTATATCCATGACTCACAATATTCAGTTTGTAAAACAATGTGTACATCTGACATTTATTTGAAGTCTGCACCAACAACAATCAAGTAGCTAAACGATAGTAAAAAATTGAATTTATCTTGTGAAATTACTCATTTTCAAGGAATCATAAAGGGAATACATTTTCTTATTTTCTTATATAGAATACAGGGTAGCAGCAATTATCTTAAAAATTAGCCAATAACTTTTTTTTTTTTTTTTGTCTTGGGTTTCCCAATAAGGGAGTGGAGAGGAGTGCACTCCCAGGTTTTCCTGCACCAATCATAACTTTCCTGATTTTCTGACAGGTGCGGTTGTTTGCTCTTGCCTCAGCCCTCTTCTGTTTTTTGTATAGCTCTACCTGTTAATTCATCTCGCTAATCCTAAAGGGTTGAGGGTGATATAATGATATAGTGTTATTTAAATGCACAATCTATGAATCATGAATCAGAGACTTTTTTAATGTCTATAGAGCTATGAGACAGGACAAATTGAGATCACTTCCATATGGGGGAGTTTTGGGCAAGACATCGACAATCATGGAAGTCTCATTTATAAATTCAAAAGGCCACTTTAATAAAGTAGTTCTGCGCAACACATAATACAATCATGGCCTCACAGCTTGAAGAGAAACCCCATCTCACTAATGAAATGCACACAAAAGAGTCCCTGTGCCTCATGGGAACAGTCCAGCCCGAACTGCCAAGCCATGTCTTCCCTGGACCGGAAACAAGCATCCTGGGACCGGTTTCGGGCTCACAGCCCTCATCAGCCAGGCTAACTTGAAGCTCACTCCGCCACCCCAGAATGATGATGGATTAAACCCAGATCAGTTGACTGGGGGTGAGTGCTTGCAATGTTCAACACTCCGTCCATCATCCCTTTTGGTTTTGCATTGTTCGCCCTAAGTTGGCAGGGTATGCCCAGACGTGGGTCCCTTGCTCGCTTTTCCACTGTATTCAAGATAGCCTGGCTGATGAGGGCTGTGAGCCCGAAACCGGTCCCAGGAAAGACATGGCTTAGCAGTTCGGGCTGGACTGTTCCCATGAGGCACAGGGTCAGACTGATTTGCATATGGCCATGTCTGAACTGGGGTGGCGGAGTGAGCTAAAGAATGATGATGGATTAAACCCAGATCAGTTGACTGGGGGTGAGTGCTTGCAATGTTCAACACTCCGTCCATCATCCCCTTTGGTTTTGCATTGTTCGCCCTAAGTTGGCAGGGTATGCCCAGATGTGGGTCCCTTGCTCACTTTGCCACTGGATTCAAGATAGCTTGGCTGATGAGGGCTGTGAGCCCGAATCTGGTCCCAGGATGCTTATTTCCGGTCCAGGGAAGACATGGCTTGGCAGTTCGGGCTGGACTGTTCCCATGAGGCACAGGGTCAGACTGATTTGCATATGGCCATGTCTGAACTGGGGTGGCGGAGTGAGCTAAAGAATGATGATGGATTAAACCCAGATCAGTTGACTGGGAGTGAGTGCTTGCAATGTTCAACACTCCGTCCATCATCGCCTTTGGTTTTGCATTGTTCGCCCTAAGTTGGCAGGGTATGCCCAGACGTGGGTCCCTTGCTCACTTTGCCACTGGATTCAAGATAGCCTGGCTGATGAGGGCTGTGAGCCCGAAACCGGTCCCAGCATGCTGGTTTCCGGTCCAGGGAAGACATGGCTTGGCAGTTCGGGCTGGACTGTTCCCATGAGGCACAGGGTCAGACTGATTTGCATATGGCCATGTCTGAACTGGGGTGGCGGAGTGAGCTAAAGAATGATGATGGATTAAACCCAGATCAGTTGACTGGGGGTGAGTGCTTGCAATGTTCAACACTCCGTCCATCATCCCCTTTGGTTTTGCATTGTCCTATTTTTTCCAGCCTATCCAGCATTCACTGCTCCTCTGCGCACCCCCTATGCTGGTCGGACCATTTTATCAACAGGTTCAGTCTGGTACCCCCTGATAACTCTGTGTTCACTACTCCTACCTTAATGACATTAACAAGAGACTGGAAAAAACTTGACATGACTGTCTTAAACAATATCTTGTGCTCTAACATGCCCATCTCTAAACATAGGGTGAATATGCTCTCTGACACCGTGCAAAAATGGCTTCTCAATGCCATAGTCACCTGTCTTCCTCTTTCCAAAAAAAGGGTCAACAATCATCGTCCCCCAGTGCCCTGGTTTACTGACACTCTAAAAACAGAGAAAGCCAAATGTAAAGCGCCGGAACATAGATGGAGAAGGAATTATGCTCCAGAATCCAAAACTATCTATAAAAAGGCCAAAAAAGTATATCACAATCTCTGCAAATCAGCCCGTGCTGAGTATGTCTCAACAACTATCTCTGTTGCTCTGAACTGCTCCAAAACACTTTTTTGTATGTTAAGGAGCTCGCTGGTTCTGCTACCCTAGCTAGCCCCCCGCCCCCACTTAATAAACGACAATGTGAGGATCTTGCTTCCTTCTTCGTCCATAAAGTCGAGAAAATTTACTCGGAAATAGTGAGCTCACGGTGCGACAACCCCCCTCCTTTGCAACCTGCTAACTCCCTTAAACCAGCATCTGCACTACCCGTAGCGGACTCTACCCATCCTGACCAGGACAAGGTGCTTTGCGCCCCTTTAACAACCTGGACACTTGGCCCCTACTAAACGCAGCCTCCTTTAAAAAACTTCTAGATAGTGTCAAATCAGGATCACCCAAGGACCCCCTGCCTATCTCTGTGCTCAAGCAGCTTGAGTCACCATCTTTGCTTGCTATTATGGACCTTTTAAATGCCTTAGAAGAAGACGGTTATGCTGTTCCTCAAGAGTGTACGAGCAAGGGAAATTGCCACCACCCTGAACGTTTGGGTTCAGAGTTGGGAGTCCATTTATTGGATTGTAATGCCCTCACACACCCAATCGGGTGTCATGCTTCATCATCTGGGCTGCTCCTCGTCGGGTCGGCGGTGCAATACCCAACGGGCTCCCTGTAGTAGGGGCACTTTGGCGGAGATCTTTTTCCAATAGCCGTATGGTGAAGTGGGGGTGAGGGGCCAGAACTGTGTAGATGAATGTGTGTGATTTAAAATAAGGTTCGGAGTATCCGTGAAGACAATTTTTAATCAGTGGGTCTCCTACCCTAGTTAAAAATATAAACAATGCGGTGCTTGGCTAAGTATTATGTCTTAGGTCTAAGCGTCGCTATTGGTGCAAATGAGGTCAACATGTTTCTCGCTCACTGTAAAAGTCTACATGCAATTCATCAGGACCTATATTGTGGAAACTATCTACACTTAAAATTGGCGACGTGGCAACATTCTCACATCAACTAGGTAACTACCTAAATCGTGTACCTGTCAGACCTGGTCCTACCTGTGTGGGGAGAGAAGGGTGACATTGGTATTAATGGTACACATTCGAATATATATATACAGTATCATTTCCCTTGTGACTCAAATTTAGTTTTCTGTCAGTGAATTGTGAAAGCCAAAGTTCAGAGAATTAAAAACATTGTAAAAACAACTGTGCTACACGGTGAGTGCCCACAGTGAGCTAGTGTGAACTACAACCTTAGTGGCACAAGTGTACTGCAGCAGGTAAATATCGTTTGGACTCACCCATTGTTGTAAGCTAACCAGGCAGCATCAGTACCTGGTAGGTCAAACTAGAGGAATTTCTCACGAGCTACACGAGGTCAATTAGGAGAGAGCATGGATGGTGCAAAGGTCAGTCATACTGCTTATAAAAATCTAGTTGCCTTGCACACCTCAATTCATAGTCTACATACTCATTCTTAACGGGTTCATGACTTATGCAATTATATTTCAGGGGAGCTTGTTGTATTGAGAACATCTTTTTTTGTCCACATACTCACTCTCATCGGGCTCGTGGTTCACAGAATGTATATCTAAATCACCATCAAGGGGGACAGCCAATAGCACAGGGTGGTGGTATAGGTGAAAACGAGAGGGATTATCTATTTATAACTACCATCCTCAGTGTCTACATGGCAAGGAAACAGCACGCGCATTGGCAGTACTCACTTTTGTGCTGTTGTCACGTATCGAGTCGACCTACCCACAACTACCGGGTCCGGGAGGTGAGGTTGTCAGTTGCTGATCTATTTTTATAGTCCGTCGCTGCTTTCTAAAGTGGGACGTCTCTAACCAAAAAGGCGGGAGTCTGTTCCTAGTTGGAAATGGCGGCCATCTTGGAGTGGTGTTTCCCATGGTTTTTTGTACTATAGTGTGGCGGCCATTTTAAAGTGGTAAATGTTAGCTGGTTTGTTTACTGCATTGATAGTAATAGTGTGCCCCTGATAGTGTATTGTCGTCTCTGTGCACAGGAACCCATTCTCATGTGGTTAGTCTGTTCATGTTAAATCCTCAGAGAATTCCAAGGAATTTCCTCATTGAGTCCTGTAATATGGGAGGATAATCTGTATACCCACCTCTGTTCTTTGACAAGTAGGGCATTCTTTGAGATTTTGGGGAAAGCCTCCAAGATGGCCCACTGTAATGATTCTGGTGTATGATGCTTTTCCAAATAGTGGATGCACATTTTGGTGTTGCTTTTGTGGCAACGGAAACTGCTATGATGTTCTGAGATGCGTAGTTTTATGCGGCGTGTGGTCATCCCTACGTAGTACAGCCCGCATTGGCATGTGATCAGGTATACGCAATTGTGTGTATTACAGTTAGTGTGCGACCTTATTTCCCACGTGAAACCGTTATTGAAGGTGATGGTTTTCTGTATTTTTGTAAAGGCACAGGCCGTGCATGAGCCGCATGGATAATGGCCCATTACAGGCGGTAGTTGCCACAGTGTTCTTTGTTGTCCCCCGTGGGTGCCTTAGGTCTTGTATGAATCAACATATCTTTGAGATTCCTGGAGCGTCTGAACGCAAAGCGCGGTTGTGCCAGAGTCATCCGCCAGTGTTAAGTATGTTCCAATGCTTCTTTATAACCTTGGTCAGTTGGTTAAAAGCTGATGTAAACGTTGTAACACAGGTTAGGGTTTCAGTAGGGGTCTTCTCTTTAGGTTCTAACAGGCCCTCGCGGTTGTTATTTCTAGCTCTCTTCCTAGAGAGAGCTATACTGCGTGGTGGGTAGTCGTGTGCTGCCAGATTTTTTGCGAGGATTTCAGATTCAGATTAGAATGCCTCTAATGTGCTGCAATTTCTCCTCACCCGCAGAAATTGACCGAAGGGGAGGTTTTCTTTCAGGGCCCGTGGGTGGCGGCTGCTATACAGCAATAGGCTATTGCGGTCAGTGCTTTTTCCTGTGCATAGTTGTTGACAAAGTACTTTGCTCAAGTTTGATAGTTAAGTCCAGGAATGCAATTTGGTTGGAAGACACCGTGCTGGTAAATCTGAGAAATGGATTCTGGTTGTTGATCCATTCAAAGAATTCAGTGTAGGACTGTGAGTCACCTGTCCAGAAGATGAGGATATCATCTATGAACCTTTTCCTTAACCGTATGTTTGACTGGTATGGGTTGGATTCATGGAAAATCAGCTTACCCTCAAAGGCCGCCATGTATAAACAGGCTAAGCTGGGATCGAAGGTACTTCCCATGGAAGTACCTTGAGTTTGATGATAGAGATGGCCTTTAAACTCGAAAAAGTTTTCATAAGAGCTAGGGTAGCGCATTCCATAATGAAACTGCGAGGTGTAGGAGATTCCCATGTTACTGAACTCAATTCCTCCTCTATCACGTCTAGAGTGGCTCTCTGAGGGATGTTAGTATAGAGCGCTTCCACATCTAGCGTGATGAGGAAGTCGATGTCATTAGTGGGTTGAAACTCGTCTAATAGACGGAGTACGTCCGTGGTGTCCTGGATATAGGAAGGGATCAGCTTTACCAGGGGTTGCAGGAAGTGGTCACAGAATTGTGACAGCGGTTCCAGTATGGAATTGATCCCCGAAACAATTGGTCTACCCGGTACCGGGGTGGTCCCGTTATGGATCTTAGGTAGTACATAGAAATAAGGGGTCCGAGGTTCTTGTTTAATTAGGAAGGAGGCTTCCTTTTTACTAACCCACCCTTGGGTCTCTGCGGAGAAGACTAGAGCCGAGATAGTCTTTGTCAACCTTTCCAGTGGACTGCTGGCAATTGGTGTATAGTATTTTCTATTGCTCAGCTGTCTTAGGCATTCAGTCTCGTAATCCAGGGTAGCCATGATCACAGTGGCACCCCCTTTGTCTGCTTGTTTTATAGTTATTGTGGGGTCGTTAGCCAGCGTCTCAACGGCCATCAGTTCACCCCTAGGAATATTGCAAAAATGTCCCAGGTTGGTGGTTGCCTGTGTGTCCTTCAGGACTGCCTGTTCAAAGGTCGCCACCTCATGTGGTATCATGCCGCTGGTGGGGGTGAAAGTGGAGGAATTGTGTAGTCCTGAGTCATTTACTTGTAGGTGGGGTTTATTGTCAAAGAAGGCCCTGAGGCGTACTTTGCGGAAGAATTGTTGTAATTCACATAATTGTTGGAATTGGTCCACCTTGGGAGTGGGGACGAAGCCCAGACCCTTTGTAAGACTCTTTCTTTCAACTCAGTCAATGTCCTAGTGGACAGATTCACTACTAAATTCTCCTTTTCGTGTAACTCCTGGTTTCCATTGTCCGTTGCTGGGGTTCTTCCCACTGTACCCTCTTTTCTTGTGGGTTTCCTCTTTTTCGCCCGCGCCCTCTGCCCCAACCTCTGCCTAAAAAGGTTGGCTCATGCCTGGGGGTCCGAATTGCGGTGGACCCTGAGGGTACATGGGGTATTGCCAGTAAGATGGTCCCTGGTACTGTGGTGGCTGGTACTGTGGTGGTTGGTACCCAAAGTATCCCTGCCTACCGCCCCTTCTCGTTTGGTTAGTGTTCCAGTTCTCTCCGCTGGAGTCACTATTGCTGGATGAGCCCCGTCTGGTGGAATTTGAGCTGATATCAGAGAGATTATTCGAGTCAGGGGTGTGAAATCCTGCTTGAGGTATGGATATACCTTCTCTTTGTCAAAACGTCGAATATCTTTCTGAAGTTTGACCACCTTTTGCTTCATGAGGTATTCCTTATGTTCAGCAATCTCGTTATTCAGTTCTGTGAGTTTCGATTTAAAGCTGGGGCCTGGTAGTGCACTTTTAAGGGTACTCTCAGCTATTTGAATCTGTGCTAGTAATTCATCGGCTAGTCTCTTTGCTGTGTTGATTACCAGTATTAGTAGGTCCCTCGTGCATTTCCATGAGATCTGGGACCACTCCGTCTTAAACAGGATGTCCTCCAAGAAAATTCTCGGGAAGTTCTTGACAACTAGACCATTGGGGGATATATTAGCCGTCATATATTCCGTCATTAGTGCTCCGTGCAGGGTTATCCTAACCCATTCTCTTTTCATGGTTGAAAGGGACTGCCAATCTTCCGACTGGCTTCCTGTGGCGCCACCACTCTCTGCTCCCAGAATAGATGGGGCCCTCAATATCTCTGCTGCTAGTTCTTCTCCGTAACTTAGGTCCTGACCTTCCATATTGAGGTTATCAGTGAATCGTAGAAAGGAATATACCTAGTAATATAGGGAACTACCACTCAAATGTAGTGGTGTTGGATGGAGCTAGCGAGGATAGAACAGATCATACCCACCAACAACAAGTCCCACGGGGTTTAGCCATGCTAGAATCAGTATACAAAGGAGGGACTACAGGGCTTTTTCCTCTATCAGTGTCAAGGGAGGTCCAGCATAGGTGCCCTAATTGAAGTATTAGAAGAAGAAGGTTATGCTGTTCCTCAAGAGAGTACGAGCAAGGGAAATTGACACCACCCTGAACATTTGGGTTCAGAGTTGGGAGTCCATTTATTGGATTGTAATTCCCTCACACACCCAATCGGGTGTCATGCTTCATCATCTGGGCTGCTCCTCGTCGGGTCGGCGGTGCAATACCCAATGGGCTCCCTGTAGTAGGGGCACTTTGACAGAGATCTTTTTCCAATAGCCATATGGTGAAGTGGGGGTGAGGGGCCAGAACTGTGTAGATGTATGTGTGTGATTTAAAATAAGGTTCGGAGTATCCGTGAAGACAATTTTTAATCAGTAGGTCTCCTACCCTAGTTAAAAATATAAACAATGCGGTGCTTGGCTAAGTATTATGTCTTAGGTCTAAGCGTCTATATTGGTGCAAATGAGGTCAACATATTTCTCGCTCGCTGTAAAAGTCTACATGCGATTCATCAGGACCTATATTGTGGAAACTATCTACACTTAAAATTGGCGACGTGGCAACATACTCACATCAACCAGGTAACTACCTAAATCGTGTACCTGTCAGACGTGGTCCTACCTGTGTGGGGAGAGAAGGGTGACATTGGTATTAATGGTACACATTCGAATATATATACAGTATCATTTCCCTTGTGACTCAAATTTAGTTTTCTGTCAGTGAATTGTGAAAGCCAAAGTTCAGAGAATTAAAAACATTGTAAAAACAACTGTGCTACACGGTGAGTGCCCACAGTGAGCCAGTGTGAACTACAACCTTAGTGGCACAAGTGTACTGCAGCAGGTAAATATCGTTTGGACTCACCCATTGTTGTAAGCTAACCAGGCAGTATCAGTACCCGGTAGGTCAAACTAGAGGAGTTCCTCACGAGCTACACGAGGTCAATTAGGAGAGAGCATGGATGGTGCAAAGGTCAGTCATACTGCTTATAAAAATCTAGTTGCCTTGCACACCTCAATTCATAGTCTACATACTCATTCTTAACGGGTTTATGACTTATGCAATTATATTTCAGGGGAGCTTGTTGTATTGAGAACATCTTTTTTTGTCCACATACTCACTCTCATCGGGCTCGTGGTTCACAGAATGTATATCTAAATCACCATCAAGGGGGACAGCCAATAGCTCAGGGTGGTGGTATAGGTGAAAACTAGAGGGATTATCTATTTATAACTATTTATAACTACCATCCTCAGTGTCTACATGGCAAGGAAACAGGGCGCGCATTGGCAGTACTCACTTTTGTGCTGTTGTCACGTATCGAGTCGACCTACCCACAACTACCGGGTCCGGGAGGTGAGGTTGTCAGTTGCTGATCTATTTTTATAGTCCGTCGCTGCTTTCTAAAGTGGGACGTCTCTAACCAAAAAGGCGGGAGTCTGTTCCTAGTTGGAAATGGCGGCCATCTTGGAGTGGTGTTTCCCATGGTTTTTTGTACTATAGTCCCTCTAGTTTTCACCTATACCACCACCCTGAGCTATTGGCTGTCCCCCTTGATGGTGATTTAGATATACATTCTGTGAACCACGAGCCCGATGAGAGTGAGTATGTGGACAAAAAAAGATGTTCTCAATACAACAAGCTCCCCTGAAATATAATTGCATAAGTCATGAACCCGTTAAGAATGAGTATGTAGACTATGAATTGAGGTGTGCAAGGCAACTAGATTTTTATAAGCAGTATGACTGACCTTTGCACCATCCATGCTCTCTCCTAATTGACCTCGTGTAGCTCGTGAGGAACTCCTCTAGTTTGCCCTACCGGATACTGATGCCGCCTGGTTAGCTTCCACAATGGGTGAGTCCAAACGATATTTACCTGCTGCAGTACACTTGTGCCACTAAGGTTGTAGTTCACACTAGCTCACTGTGGGCACTCACCGTGTGGCACAGTTGTTTTTACAATGTTTTTAATTCTCTGAACTTTAGCGTTCACAATTCACTGACAGAAAACTAAATTTGAGTCACAAGGGAAATGATACTGTATATATATTCGAATGTGTACCATTAATACCAATGTCACCCTTCTCTCCCCACACAGGTAAGACCAGGTCTGACAGGTACACGATTTAGGTAGTTACCTGGTTGATGTGAGTATGTTGCCACGTCGCCAATTTTAAGTGTAGATAGTTTCCACAATATAGGTCCTGATGAATCGCATGTAGAATTTTACAGTGAGCGAGAAACATGTTGACCTCATTTGCACCAATAGCGACGCTTAGACCTAAGACATAATACTTAGCCAAGCACCGCATTGTTTATATTTCTAACTAGGGTAGGAGACCCACTGATTAAAAATTGTCTTCACGGAAACTCCGAACCTTATTTTAAATCACACACATACATCTACACAGTTCTGGCCCCTCACCCCCACTTCACCATACGGCTATTGGAAAAGATCTCTGCCAAAGTGCCCCTACTACAGGGAGCCCGTTGGGTATTGCACCGCCGACCCGACGAGGAGCAGCCCAGATGATGAAGCATGACACCCGATTGGGTGTGTGAAGGCATTACAATCCAATAAATGGACTCCCAACTCTGAACCCATACGTTCAGGGTGGTGTCAATTTCCCTTGCTTGTACACTCTTGAGGAACAGCATAACCTTCTTCTTCTAATACTTCAATTAGGGCACCTATGCTGGACCTCCCTCGGCACTGATAGAGGAAAAAGCCCTGTAGTCCCTCCTTTGTATACTGATTCTAGCACGGCTAAACCCCGTGGGACTTGCTGTTGGTGGGTAAGATCTGTTCTATCCCCCGCTAGCTCCATCCAACACCACTACATTTGAGTGGTAGTTCCCTATATTACTAGGTATATTCCTTTCTACCATTCACTGATAACCTCAATATGGAAGGTCAGGGCCTAAGTTACGGAGAAGAACTAGCAGCAGAGATATTGAGGGCCCCATCTATTCTAGGAGCAGAGAGTGGTGGCGCCACAGGAAGCCAGTCGGAAGATTGGCAGTCCCTTTCAACCATGAAAAGAGAATGGGTTAGGATAACCCTGCACGGAGCACTAATGACGGAATATTTGAGGGCTAATATATCCCCCAATGGTCTAGTTGTCAAGAACTTCCCGAGAATTTTCTTGGAGGACATCCTGTTTAAGACGGAGTGGTCCCAGATCTCATGGAAATGCACGAGGGACCTACTAATAATGGTAATCAACATGGCAAAGAGACTAGCCGATGAATTACTATCACGGATTCAAATAGCTGAGAGTACCCTTAAAAGTGCACTACGAGGCGCCAGCTTTAAATCGAAACTCACAGAACTGAATAACGAGATTGCTGAACATAAGGAATACCTTATGAAGCAAAAGGTGGTCAAACTTCAGAAAGATATTCAACGTTTTGACAAAGAGAAGGTATATCCATACCTCAAGCAGGATTTCACACCCCCTGACTCGAATAATCTCTCTGATACCAGCTCAAATTCCACCAGACGGGGCTCATCCAGCATTAGTGACTCCAGCGGAGAGAACTGGAACACTAACCAAAGGAGAAGGGGCGGTAGGCAGGGATACTTTGGGTACCAACCACCACAGTACCAGCCACCACAGTACCAGGGACCATCTTACTGGCAATACCCCATGTACCCCCAGGGCCCACCGCAATTCGGACCCCCAGGCATGAGCCAACCTTTTTTAGGCAGAGGTTGGGGCAGAGGGCGCGGGCGAAAAAGAGGAAACCCACAAGAAAAGAGGGTACAGTGGGAAGAACGCCAGCAACGGACAATGGAAACCAGCAGTTACACGAAAAGGAGAATTTAGTAGTGAATCTGTCCACTAGGACATTGACTGAGTTGAAAGAAAGAGTCTTACAAAAGGGTCTGGGCTTCGTCCCCACTCCCAAGGTGGACCAATTCCAACAATTATGTGAATTACAACAATTCTTCCGCAAAGTACGCCTCAGGGCCTTCTTTGACAATAAACCCCACCTACAAGTAAATGACTCAGGACTACACAATCCCTCCGCTTTCACCCCCACCAGCGGCATGATACCACATGAGGTGGCGACCTTTGAACAGGCAGTCCTGAAGGACACACAGGCAACCACCAACCTGGGACATTTTTGCAATATCCCTAGGGGTGAACTGATGGCCGTTGAGACGCTGGCTAACGACCCCACAATAACTATAAAACAAGCAGACAAAGGGGGTGCCACTGTCATCATTGCTACAGTGGATTATGAGACTGAATGCCTAAGACAGCTGAGCAATAGAAAATACTATACACCAATTGCCAGCAGTCCACTGGAAAGGTTGACAAAGACTATCTCGGCTCTAGTCTTCTCCGCAGAGACCCAAGGGTGGGTTAGTAAAAAGGAAGCCTCCTTCCTAATTAAACAAGAACCTCGGACCCCTTATTTCTATGTACTACCTAAGATCCATAAGGGGACCACCCCGGTACCGGGTAGACCAATTGTTTCGGGGATCGATTCCATACTGGAACCGCTGTCACAATTCTGTGACCACTTCCTGCAACCCCTGGTAAAGCTGATTCCTTCCTATATCCAGGACACCACGGACGTACTCCGTCTATTAGACGAGTTTCAACCCACTAATGACATCGACTTCCTCATCACGCTAGATGTGGAAGCGCTCTATACTAACATCCCTCAGAGAGCCACTCTAGACGTGATAGAGGAGGAATTGAGTTCAGTAACATGGGAATCTCCTACACCTCGCAGTTTCATTATGGAATGCGCTACCCTAGCTCTCACTGAAAACTTTTTCGAGTTTAAAGGTCAGCTCTATCATCAAACTCAAGGTACTTCCATGGGAAGTACCGTCGCTCCCAGCTTAGCCTGTTTATACATGGCGGCCTTTGAGGGTAAGCTGGTTTTCCATGAATCCAACCCATACCAGTCAAACATACGGTTATGGAAAAGGTTCATAGATGATATCCTCAACTTCTGGACAGGTGACTCACAGTCCTACACTGAATTCTTTCAATGGATCAACAACCAGAATCCATATCTCAGATTTACCAGCACGGTGTCTTCCAACCAAATTGCATTCCTGGACTTAACTATCAAACTTGAGCAAAGTACTTTGTCAACAACTATGCACAGGAAAAGCACTGACCGCAATAGCCTATTGCTGTATAGCAGCCACCACCCACGGGCCCTGAAAGAATACCTCCCCTTCGGTCAATTTCTACGGGTGAGGAGAAATTGCAGCACATTAGAGGCATTCAAATCTAAATCTGAAATCCTCGTAAAAAATCTGGCAGCACGCGACTACCCACCACACAGTATAGCTCTCTCTAGGAAGAAAGCTAGAAATAACAACCGCGAGGGCCAGTTAGAACCTAGAGAGAAGACCCCTACTGAAACCCTAACCTGTGTTACAACGTTTACATCAGCTTCAAACCAACTGACCAAGGTTATAAAGAAGCATTGGAACATACTTAACACTGGCGGGATGACTCTGGCACAACCGCGCTTTGCGTTCACACGCTCCAGGAATCTCAAAGATATGTTGATTTATACAAGACCTAAGGCACCCACGGGGGGACAACAAAGAACACTGTGGCAACTACCGCCTGTAATGGGCCATTATCCATGCGGCTCATGCACGGCCTGTGCCTTTACAAAAATACAGAAAACCATCACCTTCAATAACGGTTTCACGTGGGAAATAAGGTCGCACACTAACTGTAATACAAACAATTGCGTATACCTGATCACATGCCAATGCGGGCTGTACTACGTAGGGATGACCACACACCCCATAAAACTACGCATCTCAGAACATCGTAGCAGTTTCCGTTGCCACAAAAGCAACACCAAAATGTGCATCCACTATTTGGAAAAGCATCATACACCAGAATCATTACAGTGGGCCATCTTGGAGGCTTTCCCCAAAATCTCAAAGAATGCCCTACTTGTCAAAGAACAGAGGTGGGTATACAGATTATCCTCCCATATTACAGGACTCACTGAGGAAATTCCTTGGAATTCTCTGAGGATTTAACATGAACAGACTAACCACATGAGAATGGGTTCCTGTGCACAGAGACGACAATACACTATCAGGGACACACAATTACTATAAATGCAGTAAACAAACCAGCCAACATTTACCACTTTAAAATGGCCGCCACACTATAGTACAAAAAACCAAGGGAAACACCACTCCAAGATGGCCGCCATTTCCAACTAGGAACAGACTCCCGCCTTTTTGGTTAGAGACGTCCCACTTTAGAAAGCAGCGACGGACTATAAAAATAGATCAGCAACTGACAACCTCACCTCCCGGACCCAGTAGATGTGGGTAGGTCGACTCGATACATGACAACAGCACAAAAGTGAGTACTGCCAATGCGCGCGCTGTTTCCTTGCCATGTAGACACTGAGGATGGTAGTTATAATAAGTTATAAATAGATAATCCCTCTAGTTTTCACCTATACCACCACCCTGAGCTATTGGCTGTCCCCCTTGATGGTGATTTAGATATACATTCTGTGAACCACGAGCCCGATGAGAGTGAGTATGTGGACAAAAAAAGATGTTCTCAATACAACAAGCTCCCCTGAAATATAATTGCATAAGTCATGAACCCGTTAAGAATGAGTATGTAGACTATGAATTGAGGTGTGCAAGGCAACTAGATTTTTATAAGCAGTATGACTGACCATTGCACCATCCATGCTCTCTCCTAATTGACCTCGTGTAGCTCGTGAGGAACTCCTCTAGTTTGACCTACCGAGTACTGATCCCGCCTGGTTAGCTTACAACAATGGGTGAGTCCAAACGATATTTACCTGCTGCAGTACACTTGTGCTACTAAGGTTGTAGTTCACACTAGCTCACTGTGGGCACTCACCGTGTAGCACAGTTGTTTTTAAAATGTTTTTAATTCTCTGAACTTTGGCTTTCACAATTCACTGACAGAAAACTAAATTTGAGTCACAAGGGAAATGATACTGTATATATATTCGAATGTGTACCATTAATACCAATGTCACCCTTCTCTCCCCACACAGGTAGGACCAGGTCTGACAGGTACACGATTTAGGTAGTTACCTGGTTGATGTGAGTATGTTGACACGTCGCCAATTTTAAGTGTAGATAGTTTCCACAATATAGGTCCTGATGAATCGCATGTAGACTTTTACAGTGAGCGAGAAACATGTTGACCTCATTTGCACCAATAGCGACGCTTAGACCTAAGACATAATACTTAGCCAAGCACCGCATTGTTTATATTTTTAACTAGGGTAGGAGACCCACTGATTAAAAATTGTCTTCACGGATACTCCGAACCTTATTATAAATCACACACATACATCTACACAGTTCTGGCCCCTCACCCCCACTTCACCATACGGCTATTGGAAAAAGATCTCTGCCAAAGTGCCCCTACTACAGGGAGCCCGTTGGGTATTACACCGCCGACCCGACGAGGAGCAGCCCAGATGATGAAGCATGACACCCGATTGGGTGTGTGAGGGCATTACAATCCAATAAATTGACTCCGAACTCTGAACCCAAACGTTCAGGGTGTTGTCAATTTCCCTTGCTCGTACACTCTTGAGGAACAGCATAACCTTCTTCTTCTAATATTTCAATTAGGGCACCTATGCTGGACCTCCCTCGACACTGATAGAGGAAAAAGCCCTGTAGTCCCTCCTTTGTATACTGACTCTTTTAAATGCCTCCCTACAGGAAGCCACAGTCCCACCTGACTGGAAGCACGCCATGGTGATCCCTCTCCTAAAAAAAGCTAACGCCGACCCCGATCTACCCTCCAACTATCGGCCTATCTCTTTGCTGCCGGCCTTTTCTAAAATCTTGGAGAAACACATCCACTCTCAGCTCTCCAACTTTGTCGAAACCAAAAAGCTCCTCCACCCATCACAATCTGACTTCAGAGCTGGTTCCTCTACAGAAACAACTTTACTGGGGGTAACGGAAAGGCTGCGTCATCATCTGGACGCTGGAGATACGGTCGCCCTCATTTTGTTAGACCTGAGCGTAGCATTCGACACGGTATCTCACACCGTATTAGTAAAAACGTTAAGATCTCTAGGCATTGGCGGCTCAGCCTTAAATTGGCTTATTTCTTTTCTCGCCAATCGCACTTTTCAAATCTTTTCCCCAACAACCAGCTCCGACATCCATCCTTCACCCTACGGGGTCCCTCAGGGCTCCATCCTCAGCCCTCTACTTTTTAACTTATACGTTAGACCTCTAGCCGATGTCGCGGAAGATGCAGGGCTGTCCCGGTTTTCCTACATGGATGACTCCCATATTAGAGTACGGCTGGGTTATCCCACCTTCAGCTTGGCTTGGGTAAAATTGCATCATGGATGCAGACAAACTACCTTAAGCTCAATGGAGAGAAAACCGAGGTCCTGATCCTTGGTAAAAACAAAGATCTCTGGGGCCCACAACATTGGCCCGGTGAGATGGGAGCACTTCCTTGGCCCTCCAGTCAAGTCCGCAATTTAGGTGTCATCATCGATGACTCGCTTACTATGCACCATCAGGCAGTCAAGGTAACCGCCACTTGCTTTACCATCTTGAAGTGGCTAAAAAAGATCATCTGGATGCTGCCTGAGAGAACAGTAGTCCAGGCTCTTATCACCTCGAGACTGGACTACGGCAACGTTCTCTACCTCGGATCCAACAAGGAGGTGACTCGCAGGCTGCAGATGGTGCAGAACTCTGCTGCAAGACTACTTTGCAGGGTCCCTAGAGCTACCTCTGTCTCAAGTCATCTGCGGGACCTGCATTGGCTCAGGGTGGAGAACCGAATTAAGTTCAAAGTCCTGAGCTACATGTTCAAAATCAAAATAGGTGCTGCCCCTCAGTATCTGCAATCTCTGGTCAGCCCCTATGTGCCTTCCCGGTGCCTTCGCTCATCCACTCAAGGGAAATTCTCTGTGCCCAGAATCAAACTATCTCGGATGGGAGGCAGATCGTTTGCATACCTTGGTCCCTCACTATGGAACTCACTTCCCACAGCCATCCGGAATGAAACGGTATATGCCCAATTTCGCAAATCCCTGAAGGCTTGGTTTTTTAACCAGTAATCTAATAAGCTGCTATACATTCTTTTGATCTGCTCCGGTGCCGGGAAACCCTTTTTGTGTAGCTGCCGCGCCTTACAAATTTAATAAATAAATAAATGTTGCTGCATGTATTGTTGTTGATAATTACTCATCTTTTCATGTAATACATCCTCTTGGAATATTTTTTTCCATACCTCATCATCCACGCAGGAACAGCCACAGTACATGGTACTCTTCCTTTCAACAGACTAAATGGAGTTTCTCCCGTAGCAGAATGAGGGGTAGTTCTGTAATTCCACAACATTTCCTTAACCTGTTTTTTCCAACAAAAGTTGTTAGAAATGGCTAGTTGCACACTCTCACCCAGCATACGGTTAAAGCGCTCAATAAGACTGTTACCCATAGGAAGATACAGGGGAGTTCTGGTGTGTTTGATGCCCCAACATTTAAGAAAATGTTGAAATTCAAGTGATATAAACTGGAGACCATTGTCTGATACCAATTTAGCAGGACACCCTTCCCTGCGAAAAATATCCTCACAAAACAAAATCAGGTTTGTGGCCTTTACCTCGCGCATGAACGCTACCTCAGGCCACTTTGAGTGGTAATCCATCATCACAACAGCAAATTTGTCATTCATCCCTAAACACCCAAACGGTCCACATATATCAATGGCAATCTTCTCCCAGGCCTTCTGAGGCCATTCAACAGGGTTGATCATGGTTTCTTGTGCAACATGTGATTTATCGCTACACATACATAAAATGTAGTCCATTACATACCCTTCGATTTGTCTGTCCATTCCTGGCCACCAGAAATCCATTCTTATCTTCCTTTTCATGGCAGAGATACCTCCATGTCCTTCATGCATTATGCCGATAAGTCTACCACGTAATCCCTCCGGTACCACCAATTTGTCACCTCTTCTCACAGTTCCATTTATCTCAGAAAGTTCCTCCCAAACATTCTTATAAATACCTAAATCCTCATCTAGTTTCCATCCATAAGCCACAGGTAGTTTACTTGTCACTTTCATTTACACAGGATCCCCTATAATTGCCTCCCTCCATTCATTCTCACTCACAGCTTGGTATACCTCTGAAATATCTGCCACCATCCAATCATCATCCTCAACAGCGCCACTAACATCCAAGGACAATCTGGACATGCAATCCGCATAAATGTTTTTTATACGTGGGACATAATTCACTACGAAATTATACTCTTGTAACCGATGTAACCATTTAACAATACGTGGGGTAGCTTTCGCTGCTCCTGCAGTAGAAAACAAATCTATCAAAGGTTTGTGATCTGTATGTAATTCAAATCTGGTGCCCCAGATGTAAATTCGAAAATATTGTACCCCCCCCCCACCAACATGCCAGTGCCTCTTTTTCGATGGCTGAGTAAGATTTCTCTGTACCCTTTAGAGTACTAGAGGCAATCGCTACCACTCTTTCCTTCCCTTGATGTTTCTGCATTCGAACGGCTCCTAGACCATAGCCACTAGCATCAGTAACAATAGTGGTTTGATCAGCCGGATCAAAAGGTTTTAGTGCCACTGCCATAGCTATTTCTTTTTTATTGTCTCAAACTCTTTTTGACATTCATCTGGCCACAAGT
Source organism: Calotriton arnoldi (assembly GCA_963921515.1). Lineage (NCBI taxonomy): Eukaryota > Metazoa > Chordata > Amphibia > Caudata > Salamandridae > Calotriton > Calotriton arnoldi. Next base: position 2,403,361 of record CAWUFW010001987.1, on the reverse strand, counting down.
ATGTTATGCCCTTTTTCATGAGATCACGTAGCACGTGTATTTTATCAGCAAAATGATGCACAAATTTGGAATAATTTTCCATCAGTCCCAAAAATGACCTAAGCTGCTCCTTTGTTTGAGGAGCAGGAGCATTCTCAATAGCCTCCACCAGCTTATGTTTAGGCCTGACACCATTGATTGATAAACTGTGCCCCAAATATTCAACTTCTTCCTGAGCAAACTTACATCTTTCCAACCCTATCGTTAAGCCCGCTTTCTCTAATTTGGTTAGCACGTCTCTGAGAATATCATTGTGTTGGGTCATGTCTTTCCCCCCCACTAAGATATTGTCTTGAAATACAAGTACATTCCTCATGTTGCCCACAATTCTTTGCATCACTCTCTGAAATACTGCAGATGCAGACGCCAGACCAAATGGCATGCACACAAAACGAAAAGCTCCTTCTGGGGTTATAAATGATGTTAAATGGTTTGGCTCGTCTTGTAGCCTTATCTGATGGTAAGCATTGGATACATCCAAAGTGGTAAAATACCTACCACCAGAGATGCTTGACAGCATTGCGCTTATTCGTGGTAGGGGATGGCGATCTACCCATGTGCACTTATTTAGGTCTCTCAAGCACACACACATGCGGATATTTCCATTGGGTTTCATTGCGATCTCTATGGGACTAAGCCATTCAGAAGCTTCGATTGGCTCAGTTACCCCATTTTCACATAACCTTTGTAATTCTTTTCTTAGAGCATCTCTTATTGTCAATGGCAAGTTCCGTACTTTATGTACAATCAGCTTCACACTATTTTTAAGTATAATCTTGTGCTCAAATTTTTTTAGACATCCCAATTTGCTGCTAAACAATAGTGGAAATTGGGCAACCCAATCGACTTTGTTTTGAGTCAATAGGACTTGTGGATGATTTGGGTTTAAAATCATACTTAACGCAAGTTGCTCTCTCCAACCTAATAACAATTGTCCCTTCTTAACTACATACACTTTGCATCTAGCAAGCCTACCATGAATCATAAGATTTGCCACAATGTATCCCATCACAGGTAACTTCTCCCCACAATAGTCTTCCGGTTCTACATCTTTGGGGATTAATTCTGGACTGTTAAGTTTCTCCCATGTTAATCTGTCAATGATAGTAAAAGGTGAACATGAATCCGCCCAAAATTGTGTCATAATGCCATTCACAGTGACTTCACATTTTGGGGGAGCTAATTCTCTACACATGCAACAGACATGTTGCATGTATACTCATATTTACCATCATCGAGCATTAATACTTCAATCTCTTCCTCATCTGAATTATCCGATTTCCCTGTGTGAACATTTCCGTCCATATTATTGATCAAATTCACAGATTTTTTACCACTTCCAAGTTCCTTCATCTTGCACATCCTAGCAAAATGCCCCATTCTGTTACATTTATAACACTTGCATGTAGTTGCTGGACAATTTCTTGCATCTGTGGTGTGTGTTTGTCACTACCACACCTGAAACACCACTTCTTTTTAAATACTTGTTGTTTAGAACTGACATTCCATGTACGCTTCCCTATAACATCCTTGTTGTTAACTGTATCTATTTCACACAATTTTTTCAACAATTGAATTGTTTTTCGATGCACTTCCAAGTTCTTTCACATAACTAGAAGTATTTTCCATCCGTTTGGCTGCCTCAATAGTTTTTTCCAACGTAGGATCTTTTAAGTCAAGCAACTTTTCTTGGATTTTTAGATTTGACAATCTATTGATCATTTGATCTCTAATGATCTCATCTCTAAGATCCTTGAACTTACATGTCACTGCCAGTCTCCCCAAAATAGCTGCATATTGCGCAACTGACTCTCCTGATTCTTGTGCATGTGAGAAGAACTTATGTCTCTCCACCACAATGCTGAGCTTTTTGCCATAATTCTCTTCTAAAGCTGATAAAGCTTCCTCATATACATCAGTTTCGTCATCTGAACCATCTGCATCTCTAATTGTAGGTTTGGGTAAAGTCTTTAGTACTTTTCTTCACTCAACACCTAAACAATTTTTTAATATGGCTAACTTCCTTTTTGCAATATACACATCGCCCCCAATAGCTTCAATGTATGTGATGAATGATTCTGTCCAATCATCCCAATCCATTAGGGGTGATCCTGGTTCTTGCAAAAAACAAGGTGGTGGAGGAATATTTTGCACTGCCATTTCTTTTTTAAAACTTTTTTTAATAAGATTAAAAACCCAGGCAACAAGGAATTTTTGTTTAATGTTTTCCCAAGAATAATACTATTGGAAATATTAGTTCTACCTATTTACCCACGGAAGTTAGCACAACAACAAGTAAAACATAGCACTCAACAATGTGCTTGTCTGACACATCTAATAAATTACATCGACAAGCTTCTCACCAAAGATAAATATGACTACAGTCACAATGTATAACAGGCAGTGTGCCTGTCACTGATGCCTCACCCCATCTGCTGTGCGCGTCAACTCCCAAATGCTGCGTACACTACTATCTGCAGTCACTGGAATATGACAGGCGGTGTGCCTATCACCGGTGTCACACTGCTGCCGATTGTAAATTCCGCCTTTAATTGTTGCGCTCAGATGTGGTATCTGCAAAAACAACAGTTGATGGACAGAATGCAGAACAATGTCATACATTCACCCCAGTACAGAGATCTGGGCCTAAATCCATCGGTTTTTTGCTCACCATGCCATTCCAGTTTGAACCCAGCCATATGCAAATCAGTCTTGACCCTGTGCCTCATGGGAACAGTCCAGCCCGAACTGCCAAGCCAGGTCCTCCCTGGATTGGAAACAAGCATCCTAGGACCGGTTTCGGGGTTTCACCCCTCTTCAGCCAGGATAGCTTGGTTCCAGTGGCATAGAGAGCACGGGACCCACGTCTGGGCATACCCGTCCCACTCGGGGTGACAAATGCAAAAACAACAGTTGATGGACAGAATGCAGAACAATGTCATACATTCACCCCAGTACAGAGATCTGGGCCTAAATCCATCGTTTTTTTGCTCACCATGCCATTCCAGTTTGAACTCAGCCATATGCAAATCAGTCTTGACCCTGTGCCTCATGGGAACAGTTCAGCCCGAACTGCCAAGCCAGGTCCTCCCTGCATTGGAAACAAGCATCCTAGGACCGGTTTCGGGGTTTCACCCCTCTTCAGCCAGGATAGCTTGGTTCTAGTGGCATGGAGAGCACGGGACCCACGTCTGGGCATACCCGTCCCACTCTGGGTGACAAATGCAAAAACAACAGTTGATGGACAGAATGTAGAACAATGTCATACATTCACCCCAGTACAGAGATCTGGGCCTAAATCCATCGTTTTTTTGCTCACCATGCCATTCCAGTTTGAACCCAGCCATATGCAAATCAGTCTTGACCCTGTGCCTCATGGGAACAGTCCAGCCCGAACTGCCAAGCCTGGTCCTCCCTGGATTGGAAACAAGCATCCTAAAACCGGTTTCGGGGTTTCACCCCTCTTCAGCTAGGATAGCTTGGTTCCAGTGGCATGGAGAGCACGGGACCGATGTGGTATCTGACATCCGGTAGAGAGCGTCGCAATCTCCATAACTTTTGCTGCCGTCATCACAACAAAATGGCGGCATGCATGGTGTCCTCACATCACCCAGCAACCACGTCGTTACACGTAGAAGTACGTCGGAATACTCACAACGTCATCACAACGTCAGTAATGCCTCGATGCAGCTTGTGGTATTGCCGTAGAACAAGGCGGTGAACCCGAACGCCTTCGCCGCTTGCAGGTTGCCAAGGAACAGAGCGGTGCGCCAACGATAAGTTGTGTACGCTTAAACTCTAACCGTAATGGCACGTTCTCTACAAAAAAATAAATATTTTTGCACTCAATCTTCCACCAGAGATGCTCACCTCTGGGACATGAAAAAGATTGCTCTCACAGCACTTCAACAGTCACGGTTGGGGTTGCAAATGTCCAGCTGATTTCATTACAAGACCGGAGGCTAACATTATGCATATACTTTTATTTGCTGCCCAAACATGCAGCCCTTTAAAGAATATTAATACATCATAAACATATAGAATGTTCGTGAACAAGTATAACTTTCTAATGCACAGAGCTGCCTTCCTCTTTTGTTAACTGCTCACAACAAGATAAGCATACCACTCTGTTACTCTCCTACTGGTTTTGATTATAACTGTTATTTATATTATTTAGTAATATACAGCTCTTAAGTATAACATGTAATATTTGACTATTTGTTTTTTAACTATAACCCTTTGATTCTTATGTTAATCGCATTTTTAGAGAAATTTTAAAATGCCTTCACGCTATGATGTCTTAATGTGACCTCTTGGATTAACAGGTTTGTTTTTTCATATATCTTTTCTCAGCCTTCCAATGTATGGTCGGCTTATTTACCCTTGTTTTTGACTTTATGTGCTCTCACGAAGGTCCCTAGCCTTCATAATGTTTATAATAACAGTGCCCGTATTGGCCTTAGTTATTAATTCATAATTTATATTCCAGAGGCGAGGCGCGACATTCAAACGCCTCACCTCGCTTCCCATTGTAATAAAAAAACTACTTACAGGTTTTACACGCGATCACCATGACAACGCGCTATTGAGCAAGCTGAACCGCACTCGCAGGCAGAGCGCTGTGCTGTGACCTCACTCGAGGTAGTCCTTCCTCTCGGGCGGTATCCTTCTCCTGCAGCGTAGCCATGGTTACAGCTCCAAACAAACTGTAATGGCTGCGCAGGAGAAGGACTGCTACAGAGACGATCGGACACGTTTTTTATACAATATTAACCTTTCTTTGACTCTTTGGCACCACCTAGTGCCGGTTTTCGGTACGTTTGTTAACTAAATAGAAAGAAATAAACAGCTTTTTAGGCAAAGCTCCTTTTAAAGGTTTCTCTACCCCTTAACACATATTTAAAGGGACTTACCACCCTATTAACCCCCTATTTAATTTTATTAAATTATCTATTAGCCTGATGGAGATGAATAACTCCCAAAACCAGGGAGAATCAGGCATTTTTGGGGACAATATTAGAAAGTATTTACAGGAGGAACTTAAAGCCTCCCTTAAAGAGGCAGTAGATGCCGCTTTGTCTAAAAGAAAGAGAGGATCTCCCTCTGAGGATAATTATTTTTCTCTATCTGATGAGGATTTACCCTCTACCTCACTGCCTAAAAAAAGGGGAAAAGTTGCTCATAAAAGCAAACACCTATCTAAAGCTCTTGTACCAGCTTATACTACTGGTAGCCCTCGCACTACAATAGACTCAGGTGCTCGCTGCAGCACAAGAGAGAATGGCCACCTTAACGGGGCACAGAGAAAGGTAGCCCATGGCGGCACAATAAGAATGAGTGGCCTGAATGGCACAATAGATGTTGAAAATACTACAACATTAGCTGAAAATGATGTAGATGAGTTTATCTTTGACCCACAGGATAAATTCGATCTCCTAGATGACCTGGACGACGATATTGACCAACCCTCTACTTCCCAGGGAATTAAGGACCCCTTTGGGGAAGAGAAGTTTAATCCCACAACTATTAAGCACCCACGCAGTGCAGACTGGTGGCCGCTGGAACATGTCTCCCACTTTTTAAGTCTATGGGTCAAAAAACTCCTTGACAAGGACACATGTAACCTCCTTAGGAGTGAGTGCCTAAGACCCTCTACAGAGGACAAGGTGTGTGTTACACCTAATTTGGATCCCGAGATCATAAGTTTCCTTTTTAAGTATGGTAAAGACCCGAGAAAAGGCATAGAGAAATGCCTTAAACAGTCTTAGGATAAGCTCCTGGATACCTTAGGACCCCTAACACGCATCCTGAAAAAAAAAAACATGACTGAAGATGCGAGGGGTAAAAATATCCCTGTGAACATTGACTTACTAAGAGGTTGGGTGCAAAGGGCCTTATGCATGTTAGGCGACGCAAATGTAAACCTCATAATGGAGAGACGGAAGGCCGTCCTGATAAGAATTAATCCAAAGTTAGCAGATCTTGCTTCCAAGGAAGACATTAATCATACCAATGGTCCCCTTTTGATGAGAACTGTATTAAAACTTTGGGCAGATATGTTTCAACCTTTACTTCCTTCAGCAAAGCACAATATAACATGCGTAGAGTCTTTGCCTCATGCCCACTTTTTGGAAGGGCTGACAGAAGGGGGCCACCTGCCAGCCGTGGATCTATCAGGTCCCAATTCTATCAACAAGAATATAGAAACCCCCAATCCTATGGGAGAGGCTTCAGACAAAATTCTAATTTCTACCCTCAAAGGGGCAGGACCCCAAAGAACCGCGGAGGAGGAGCAAGAGCTTCCACTCAAGCTTATCAAGGTGAGCACCTCTTCTTCTTCACCGATACTAAAAGTGGGGGGCAGACTAAAACTATTTACCCAGAATTGGAAATTGATAACTCACGACCCCTGAGTTTTAGAAACAGATACAGGCTACAAAATAGATTTTTGGAAAACACCCCATCAGGTCAGGGAACCGATGGAATTACATTTAGAGGAATAGAAGATGTCTCTTATAGACATAGAGGTAACTCAAAGCAAGGGTGCTCTAGCAATAATAGACAAACGGTACACAAGATTTCGTAAGTACAATATTTCTGGTAAAGAAAAAGGACAAGGGTTGGCGTCCAGTCATAAACCTGAGATACCTGAACAGATTTTTAACCTACAGGCATTTCAAGACGGAAGGTATTCACCTGTTGAGGGACATCCTACAGTCAGGGGATTGGCTAGTAAAACTAGACCTCAAAGACGCCTACTTCACGATTCCCATGGACAAGGACAGCCTAAAATATCTCCGTTTCAGGTGGAGGGGCATACTTTACCAATTCCTTTGCCTCCCTTTCGGGCTGTCCTTGGCCCCGTGGTGTTTCACGAAAGTACTTCGTCCAGTGGTCACTCATCTCAGAGAGAGGGGAGTGAGGTTGATTATTTATCTAGACGACATACTCATCATGTCACAGGACAAGCTAGAGGTACAGAATCATTTACTTATGACTACAAGCCTTCTAAAAAGCCTGGGTTTCTCATATAAACACGGAAAAGTCCGTTCTGACTGCCACTCAGAAGATAGAATTCCTAGGTTTTCAGGTAGACTCGGTCCTATCCCACCTGATTTTACCTCACAAGAAAGTGGTAAAAATAGAGAAAGACGTGAAGTTGGTCTTATCCAAGGACATGGTACTAATCAGAGACCTTGAAAGGGTTTTGGGATTCCTTTCATCCTCCATCCAGGCCATATCTCCCGGTCCCCTACACTACAGAGGTTTACAGAGACTGAAGACCTTAGGTCTAAGGAAAGGTCTATGGTACGAAGACTCGATTCCCCTTTCACCAGATGCACGAGAGGATCTGTCATGGTGGCTAAACAACCTCGGTGCATGGAATGGCAGGGCCATTTTCGGGAATGTACCAGACTTTATAATAGAGTCGATGCAAGCAACACAGGCTGGGGAGCCCGTCTAGGAGAATTGGAGACAGGGGGAAGATGGTCTCTAGAGGAACAGTTTCTTCATAAAAATTGTTTAGAAATGATGGCGGCCCTGAACTCCGTTTTGAGCTTCAAGGATCTTCTAAAGAACTCAAACACTCTAATCCACTTAGACAACTTCATAGCAGTATCCTATATAAACAGACTAGGAGGTGCGAGATCCAAGGTACTCTCAAACTTAGCACGACAAATTTGGTATTTTTGTTGGGAACACAAAATTATCCTAAGAGCGGAGTTTATTCCAGGGACTCAAAATGTAAGAGCAGACTGGAACTCGAAATTTCTGAAGGATTACAGCGATTGGAAGTTACATCCAGAGGTCTTCGCTCTGATTCAGGATCTATCGGTCCCAAGTCAGATAGATGTCTTCGCGAGCAGATTAAACTTTCAGGTTCCAACCTATTTCAGCTGGAAGCCGGACCCCCGGGCTACAGCAATAGATGCTTTTCTTCAACCTTGGGGCAAGAACATAGCCTATGCATTTCCCCCTTTCTCCTTAATCCAGAGAGTCCCCTGGAAGGTGAGATTGGAGTCAACCACTATCATTCTGGTGACTCCCTTCTGGAAATCCCAGGTGTGGTTCCCCGGAGTGATGGAACTGGCTGTAGACATCCCTCGTCTAGTTCCAGCATCCTTGGGCCTGCTTCAAGACCCAGAGGGAGAAGAACACCCTTTGGTTTCAGAGGAGAAAATGAACCTTCTTGTCTGGAGGATTTCTGGGTACCTAATAGATATTCGGATCTTTAATTAGAAGCTAAGAACTTATTGGATGAATCCTGGGCTCCAGGAACTAGGAAAAGATATAGGGGTGTGTGGAAAAAATGGTGCAGTTGGTGTTTGGAGAGGAGTTTGGATCCCGTGGAGGTCCCTGTTCGACAGATAGCAAACTATTCAGCAACCCTTTTCAACTCGAGTCTTTCTTATAGGACCATTAATTGTTGCAGATCCGCTATTTCATCTGGGCATGCTTTAGTGAATAATTTAGCAATCGGTAGCAATTCTCTTATCAAACGAGTAATGAAAGGGGTTAGACTTAAAAGACCCCCTAAAGCACGTTATGATTCCTTGTGGGATGTTAGTCTGATTTTCAAAGTTTTTGTTTCTTGGCAAGATAATACATTCTTACCTCTTAAACAGATTTCGTTAAAATTGGCAACTTTACTTTGCCTAGGTTCTTTCAAACGAGTTTCAGATATAAAGGTTCTTGAGTTATCTAACAGATTTTATTCTAATGAGGGCGTACATTTCGACATTCGGAAGAGAACCAAGACTATGTCTGACTCTGTTTTCTATTCCTTTTTCAACGAGTGTGAAAAATTGTGTGTGGTAAGATGCATGAAAGTTTATGATGGCAAAATTGCACAATTTAGAGAGAATGGAGTTTATCAACTGCTTTTATCTTATGTTAAACCCCATAAACCAGTCTCTTCAGCTACTTTAGCTAGATGGATACGGACTATAATGAGTGAAGCTGGCATAGTTCTATCTAGATTTGGGGCCCACTCATCTAGAGGGGCAATGTCTAGTAAGGTTTTCTGGTCAGGTGGATCTCTTTCAGAGATTCTTAGAACAGCTGATTGGTCTAACGCAAACACCTTTGCCAAATTTTACTTAAGACCAATTGAGCATGTTAGCAATGTAGCTCTCAGCAGCTTTGAACATGCATAATGGTAGTCTTCGGTCTTGTAATGAAATGACAATTCTCCAATTATTATGCAGAGAAAATCTTGATTTCATTAAAGACAAACAGAGGCTAACATTATCCCACCCTCCTCACCCAAAAATACGAGGAGAGAAGGGATACTATGGTCTCTTTAAGTTTGTAAAGCTTGCTAAATGTGTACGTTTATAACATGCTCATCACGCACTGCCTTTTGTCCTACTATATAATCTTTTCTCTTATTTCAGATAATTCCACCTAAGATTGGGAAACGCTACAACATGGTTTTTCAAAACTACTACATTTCCTTGGCACCAGAGATGGATTCCTTTTACCCTTGTTTGTTTGCAGTTTAAAGAGGAAGGCAGCCCTGTGCATTGGATAGTAATACTTGTTCACAAACATTCTATATGTTTATGATGTATTAATGTTCTTTAAAGGGCTGCATGTTTGGGCAGCAAATAAAAGTATATGCATAATGTTAGCCTCCGTTTGTCTTTAATGAAATCAAGATTCTCTCTGCATAATAATTGGAGAATCATCATTCTCCTTCAAATGCGGCTCCGTTGATGCACATAGAGTTTTCTTCGCCCATCCACAACACTCCACTTTATGTTCTTGTCGCCCTTAATCCGGTGCTATGTTATCCATCAGCTAGACACTAAACATTTGCCAGAACTACAAATAGTATCCCAGGGGCCGTTATTCCCAAACAGATATCTTCCAGCAGTTAACAATAGTACCATTCCAGGTTCATTCTTCTTCAAAAATGACATCCCATCCTCGTCGCCATTTTTAAGAAGGACGGACACCTTCTTTAGTAGGAAGATTCCTTTATTTTAGATAACAGGAACAAGCCCCCGGGAACTCTAACAGATCTGCTCCCAACCGTGCTCTCATCCTTCTCTCACTCCCCACATTCCAGAATACCCAGGTCCAGGGCCAAGTTACATCACAACATAGCAACAGTATCCCAGGTTAATACAATCCCCGTGCCTGACCGAGATATAATGCAATACTAGGATATAACAGTATGGAGGAACAAATTTGTAGAGAAAATTGGCATGCATCTATCATCATCTGATATTAGTCCAGAGAGCTATACTGGCTTTGAAGTTCTGGGTTTCAGGTGGTTATCCTTTTCCTTTCAGGGTAGACACTCAAGGGGTAAGCTATACATGGCGAAGAGAGGACCATCCATCCTAGGAGGGCAGGATCAGGGTAACCTGCACATCGTTCTGGACCCCAACAGTGCATAGAAAGTGTTGGTGGTGAATGAAGGGAGCTCCATAGGAAATGACATGGCAAATGTTTTTACTAAAGTGTTTAGTAAACAATTGGGGTTGTTGGTAGGTTTTAAGCGCAATATTGTAATCAAGAGTGACACCACTCCGAAAGTGCACAAGTTAAGGATGGTGCCAATGATGGCACCCGGAGGTCTCGAAGGAGTTGGACAAATTGGTGGAAATGTATATTATCAAACCAATAGAGTGTTTGGTCTGGATTTATCAGGTAGTGGTAGCTCACCTCAACAATGGCAAGATCTGTCTCTGTGCGGATTTGCGACACGTGAACAATAACATTCTCATTGATAGTTTTCCCATTAGCTAAAATCACAGAGATGGTGTCATGCTTGAAGGGGGCTACATGGTTTTCGACAATAGACCTCTCCAGCGCGTACCATCAAGTTTCTCTCACTCCTATGTCCAGGAAGAAACTGCCTTTATCACACCCTTTGGGTGTTTCCAGTTTAAATGAATGCTGTTTGGCCTGGCATGGTCGGCAGCTGTTTTCCAACACCTGATGCACAATTTCTTTGGGAAAGAGAGTGGGGTGATGTTCTTCCAGAACGATATTTTTGTCTTTAGGGAGGATAGAGCAAGGCACAATGAGAGATTGCAGAAGCTGTTGGGGATACTGGAAAGCAAAGGTTTGACTGTAGAGCTGAGTAAGTGCAAGTTTGCGGAGAGGAGTGTAACTTATTTGGGGCATGTGACTGGAGAAGGGGGGGGTAAAACCTAACCTGTCATTGATAAATGCTATCACTGGAGCCTCTGGACCCACAAACAAGGATGAGGTAACGTCATTCCTAGGTCTGAAGGGATCCCATCTATGCTTTTGAGCGATAATGGTGTGCAGTTTGTTTCCAATGCAGCTAAAACTTATTTTGAGAGGGTTGGTGTGAAGCATAAGACCACATGCCTTTATACTTCTAGTCGTAATGGTACAGTGGAACGGTTCAACTGAGTTATCAAGGGCGTTGGAGTTGGGAAGAGGTGTGATTGGCAGATTGTGATACGGAATGCTGTGTGGGCTTACAGGGGAACTAAGAATAATTCTACAGGTGTGTCCCCGTACATAATGATGAGAGGAAGGAACCTTAGATGTAAGTTCACGCTGGCATGGTTGTGTAATAGTGTGGTTGAGAGATGGTCACCAGTACTTGCCAAAAAGAGGTTGGAGGAGACACATATCAAGAGTAAAGAGTACTATGATACTGCCCATGGGGTCAAACCAGTTCACATAAGAGTGGAAGATTGGGTGTGGATTAAGAAACCGTTTAAGGTACCTACTGGGGAAAGTCAGTTTTTTGCACCTGAACAAGTGGTGGAAACCTTGAAGAATGCTGTTAGAATAAAGAGTGGTAAAGTGTGGAATAATAAGTGTGTGGCTTTATGTTCAAATTATCAGCAGATGGATGGTGATGGAACAGTGGCGAGTGGACTTTTGGGTTCTATTTGGTTAGTAGATATGGTTGAGTTAGCGGGTGAGCAGTGGACATTACCACATGATAAGATTACGGACGGCCCTGGTACAGCTGGTGTGGGTATGGAGGAGTGCACTAGCAATGTTGATGAAGGTTCTAAAGGAGATGAACATGGACCGTGCACGGTGTAGCCTGCTGGTGAGAAAAGGAAAAGAGAATTATCTGGATGGTTAAATGATTATGTCATAGGATACAGGAGATTTTATTTTGATTTTCTTGTTCTCCCTTTCCTTTTTACAGAATTAGTATGTTACAGTTATACACATGTTGTTTAGGGGGGGTAAGACGGGGTGTTGTGAGATAGTACTGTCTTGTGTTGATAGTAGTTTTTCTTACATGTTCTTTTTATTGTTAAAGGGGGGAGTATGTTGTGGTTTGTATTGTTGTGGAATGTGGAGCCTGTTAGGTATTACAAAGTCTAGTTCCACTGCGAACATTCCAGCAGAGTGGCTGTAGCAGTGGCGCCAGATGGACCGGTTTCCTGTATGGTCTGGAGCTTTGGAATAAAGAAGATTTACTTACACTCCTGCCACCTCCCTGTTTACTTATGTGGGCGAGGGTTACCCCACAACAAATATTCACTAAATTCTGTCACACACTATAAATCACCTTAATACATATGTTTGAGGAATTTATGTACCATCAACCTATAAGAAAGCAAAACATATGATATACATGTGCAAGTAATGCCAAATAAAGCATTTGTTTATAAATGAAAAATGTACACTCAAAGACATTAAGATATGAAATGCAAAGCAGAGCACTTAAGCAGGAACAGAAAAGCACAGCATTACCCTCCAAGTGACACAATGTTCCACCGAGTGAGATTCACTACTAGTGAGTGAAGATGTAGTTTGGCTAAGCGTGGAACCAGAATAAATGAATTCAAATACTGATTTGCTCACTTGACCAAAATTCTTAATGGACAGATCACATTATCATCTTTGGCCTCTTTTCCCTGCAGAAATTAGGCAACTGACCTAATGAAAATAATATACTGAGCATTTGAGAAAAAGCAGAATAGGATGGATGAGTGAGACAAGCAAGTAGTGGTAACTATGGGACCTGTGGTCACAGTGCCCAGAGGCTCTATGACGAAATCTGCCCAAAACAGAACTATCTGTAAAAGGGATTTGTCCTAAAGTAGTAATGCACTGGTACCCTAGTGATTGTTAACCTCACCTCTACTTGAATGTGTCTATATGTTTTACAAGCAGAAACAAAGGTAAAACTGCAGGCTTTAGGTCAGAGACACGTTGGAATCACCTGTGCCTCTTGTGCATTTAAATTCACACACCAAAGAGTTAATTTGACCATTCTCATAATATGAAAGGATGCACTTCACAAATCAGGAACATTGACTGAGAAAATGGACATATTTGTATTCATGGGATGGAGTTAGTTTATAGTTAACAGGAAACCAGACTGTGCATGACTCTTAATACTCATAGTTAGCAAATAAGCACCTACTGGCCTTTGTACATTTTTCCCTCATTAAACGATCTGTATTTGGAACACTCATTGTCCTGCTCCTAGGCAGGCACATATTGTTCTTTGGTGCTGTTGATGGGATGGTTTCAGATTGTGAGTAGAATTCTTATTTGTTCTAAAAATATTAAACAGAGTCTGCAGACCTCATTTGTTGACCTACCAGATGATTAATAGGAAACCACAATGTGCATTATGTTTAATACTCTTAGTAAAGCAAATAAGCATGTACTGCTCTGTGTACATTTCCCCCTTGTTAAACGAACTGTACTTGCACCAGTCATTGTCGGGCCATATGGCAGGCATAAGTTATTCTTGGTAAGGTTGTTGGGGTGGTTTCAGAGTGTGTGTAGCTTTTTCCTGTTTGTTCTGGAAAAAAACAAAATCCAAATTTGTTGACCCATTACAAGGTACATATTCAATGGCTTGACACCCGTCTGCAGAAAAAGAGTCTGCTGAAGCTAGGATAAGGCACTTGCTCAGTGTACACCGGTGCACCTCCTTATTACCTGCTCAGGCCATTTGTGTATTGAGCGTGCAATGTTTTGTCATGCGTTGAACTTGGCCCTTTCTGCAGGGTCATCCTCAGACTTTTTGCCTTCCTCCTCCTATTTATTTTTGATGACTTCCTTTTTGTTGTACTTAGGACTTTGTCCACTTTACCACTGCTAACCAGTGCTAAAGTGCTTGTGCACTTTCCTTTAAACATGGTAACATTGTCTTATACACAATTGGCATTTTTCATTTACTTGAAAGTCCCTAGTAAAGTGGCACCACCTGTGTCCAGGGCCTGCAAGTTAAATGCTACTATGGAGTTTGCAGCACTGATTGGGCCACCCATTTAAGTAGCCCTTTAAACATGTCTCAGGCCTGCCATTGCAGAATATGTGCGCACAGTTTTAAACTGCCATGTCGACCAGGCAAAGAAAGCCCTTTACCAAGCCCAAATCTTCCTTTTTAATACATATGTCACCCCTAAGGTAGGCCCTGGACAATCCAAGGGGCAGGGTGCAATGTACTTAAAAAGGTTTACATTTCGTGGTAGTGAAAAACTCTTAAATTCATTTGTCAGTACTGCAAGGCATACATCTCCCATAAAATAACATTTGAATTACCTTATTACATTTTATAAGTGAAATGTCCAAATGGGGCCAGGTAACTGTTGGACTTGGCCCTTTTTGCAGGGTCATCCCAGAACTTTTTGCCTTCCTTCTGTATTTTTTCTGACGTGTTGTTGGTGGTTTTATGACTCTGGGCACTTCACCACTGCTGATCAGTGCTAAAGTGCATGTGCTCTCCCTGTAAATTGTTGTTATGGATTAGTGATTCCATGATTGGCATATTTGATTTACTAGTTAGACCCTAGTACAGTGCACTGTGTGTGCCCAGGGCCTGTAAATCAAATGCTGCTAGTGGACTGCAGCACTGATTGTGCCACTCACAGAAGCAGACTGTAAAATGTAACTCTGGCCTGCCATTGCAGGGCCCATGTGCAGTCTGGGACTGCCATGGCGACTTGGCAGGTGCACACACTTGCCAGTCCCTAACCGTCCATTTTCTTACACGTTAGTCCCCCTAAGGTAGGCCCAAGGTACCCCCATGGGCAGGGTGCATTGTATGTGAAAGGTAGGACATGCCCTGATGTGTGTGGCATGTCCTGATAGTGAAATACTGCCAATTTATTTTTCACTATTGCAAGGCTACCCGCTCCCAAAGGAGAGAATGGGGAGTTTGTTTATAAGATCTTGTAAACATACCTACCCCTGGGAACAAGGTAGGAAAATAAAGTTTGATATGCCTGAACTCAGTATGTTACAATGCATCTTTTAGTGAGGGTGATTTTTACATTCTGTGTTTGAAAATACCACTTTTAGAAAGTAGGTATTTTCTTGCCCAGCCATCCAGCATGCCTCTGCTAGGTTTGTGTAATCCATATCTGGCTTTGGAGTGTCAGGGGCTGGAGAGGAGCAGTGGCTCCAGAGAGCCTGATGAGTCAGGGCTGGGCTGTATAGGCCTTGTCTGCATTTAGAGTGGTGGGAAGAGTAGCACCTGCACCTGAATAAGGCTATGCCTGCCTTCCACAATGATGGCTCCGCTACCCTGTGGTGTGTCTGGAGCCAGGGCTCACACTGACAATGGAGGTTGTTGTGCACTTGCAAAGTGCCCCACATAACTGGTTTTGGCTGGGTACAGACACTCTCTGCCTTCAGAGAACAAAGGATTTTTGGGTATAAAAAGAGGGGCCCAGACCCCAGACTTGTAGATCACTTCTGGAAAATCAAAAGGAACCTTTGCCAAGGAGAAGAGCCGGAGAAGCTGAGGAGGAATACTGCCCCTGTGCTGGTTCCTGTCTGGGGTTGGCCTGCAGTGGCTACTTGCTGCCAAGGAAAAGAGAAAAGGACTTTGCTGTTTGCTGTGTCCCCTGCTTGAGGAAGATCTCCAAGGGATTGAAACTGAGCTTGCCTCCTGTTCTGAAGTCTCAGGGACACAAAGACTTCACCACCAGCTCCCCTGAACTTTGTTGATGGGAGTTCTACCCTGCAAAGGGTGCCTGCTATTGTTTTGGACCTCTAGAGACTGTTTTCCACTGGGAGCTGGAAGAATCCACGCATCGTCCCGGATCGTCGCATCGCATTGAGGCGCCAAGTTTGTCGCATGTTTGGGGGACGCAGTAAGAAACCGACGCATCACCTCCCCACGCAGTAAGAAACCGAAGCATCACCTCCTCTCCGGTAAGGAACCGACGCATCACCTCCCCTGCGCAGCAGTAAGGAACTGACGCATCACCACCCCTGGAGCAAGGAACCGACACATCACCTTCCCTGAGTGTAAGGTACCGACGCATCACCTTCCCTGCGGCCCGTTTTGTTTGTTTGCCTGACGCATCCAAGGTACTCTGTGTGGAAAGTGTTGCATCTACAATTTGCTTTGAACTGAACTATTTCTACTATCTGAAAGTCATATTTTTATTACTGTATTTTGGATTTTTGTCGTTTGGTCTTGTTTTGGTTTAGATAAAGATTACTTATTTTTCTAAACTGGTGTGGTGTCCATTTGTAGTGTTTTCACTGTATTACTGTATGTGTTCCCAAATGCTTTACACACTGCCTCTGAGATAAGCCTGTCTGCTCGTGCCAAGATATCAAGGGGGTGAGCAGGGGTTATTTTAGAAGTGTATCCCCCTTACCCTGACTAGAAGCAAGGGTCCCTATTTGGACAAATGCACCTACCTCTGACAACTAGAGACCCCCATTTCTAACATTGGTGGTCAGCGGTGAGGATCTGGACTTGCATTTGTGACTTACATACAGTAATTGATGTACACTACTAGTATAGAGCATACTGTTTTTTCTGTTTTCTGGAAGTATTTTTTGATACTAGGACTCTGGTTAGTAGTTGCAAAATGGAACTTGACTTCTGGCACATGTTCATCTACACAATGAAGGAGCTACGTGTGTTCTGCAAGGAAAGAGGTCTGACTGTGAAGAGAAGGTCCAGGGAGGATCTAGAGGCATCCCTATTTCATTATGAGTTACCCCGCTGGGGGCCAACACTACCAGTGGAGTCTGAGGAGGAGGACTTCCCTGAAAGTGAGGGAGAAACAGAAAAAGATGGCTGGGTTCTAGCATGTGAGCAGAGGCTGAGAGAGCTTGAAGAGGAGCTCGAGAGGGCTGAGGCCAAGAGGGCCTTAACTCAAGAAGAAGAAATGTGTATAGCTCAGGAAGTGAGCTTGGCTGGGTTGGAGGTGGAGTCCAGCTCAGATGGTGGCAGCAAAATGGTGCTATCTAGTGCTGAGGGAGTAGTACACACACCCAGAGATGTGGCGCCTGACTTGAAGGAGGGGGTTAACATACACCAGGGGGTTCAAGGATATGAGGTAGCTCCAGTGGTGTGCAGTGTCCCTGAGGTGGATTGGGGAACTGGCACAGAGGTTCATAGTCCTAGTGGTGGGAGGGACACTCTACTGACTCTAGATGAGAGGTGTAGGGAGAGGGGTTCCCCCATGGTAGAAGTCCTGGTGTGTTTGTGTGGGGACCGCCCAGAAGAGTGTGGGTTGAGTGACAGAGACAGTCAGACACTGTATTGCCAATCTCAAGAGAGTGGTGTGGGGTACGTGTGCGAGGCACTGGATGGTAAGGCAAAGGGTAGCTTGGTTAACACCTGTGTGGGGCTGTATGATTCAATTGATGGAGAGCATATTTTAAGTCCCTGTTTTCCAGAGCTATGCCAACACCTGGTGGAGTGTGAGTTCTCTGACCCCAGGGAGCTCACACTGGAGGCAGACCTTTTGGTGGATTCCAGAGGGTCTGAAGAAGTATCTGGGGGTGATCCTTAAGGTTGTGTTGGCCCAGATAGGTCCCAGAGTAATGGGAGGGGTGTAGGGTCCCATGTCCTATCTCAGAAGAGAAGGAGTGGGAGGGGGCTGTGTCCCAAGGTGCCCGAAACCCAGTCTCAAGACCTGGTTGGTTCCATGAGGGAACACCAGGAGGGGGCCTGGTCTGTACGGGGGGCCATCCCCTGAGGGGGATCCCAAGGTGTCAGTTGAGCTGGGGGAGACTGCTGTAACCAGCATTCTACCAGCTCTGGTGTCTGTCAGCACCTCTCCAGTAGGGAGAGGGCATGAGTCCAGAGAGAGGGGTGAGAGGGGGACGCAGTCCCCAGTGGAAGCACCAGTGGGTCAGGGGTTGCTAGCTCTGGAGTCAGAGCACCCCAGGACTGACCCTGGTGAGGCCACTTCTGGCCTGAGGGGTCTTCATTCTCTGTCAGGTGGACAGGAGGCTGGAGACTTGCACCAGGCAGACTCTTACACAACTCCAGAGGAGTGTGTTTCCCTGGGGGGGGGGGTTGGTGTACTCCCCCAGAAGTCCTGGGTTGCCAGGCACAGGTCCAGCCTAAGGGTACATACCCTGGGTTGGAGGGCCAGGTAGAGGGTGTCCATCCTGACCTGGAGGAAGGGGCAAGTACTAACAGTACCCCTACCGGTTTGTCTACTGGGGGTACCGCTCCAGGTGGGAGAGTGCAGGGCCCCAGTAAGGGGGGCGGGGAGAGGGCAGCCTCACCCCTGATCTCTGCCCAGTCTAAGGGTACAGACCCTAGGCTGGGATCCCAGTTGCAGGATAGAACCCCTGAACTGGTGGGCGAATTGTGCAGGACACTGTCATGAGTCCACTAACATGGACTCAGACTTTGCCCTTCATAAAAACCCACCCCTATCCCGTGCACCAAGCACGCCATGTGTATGTAGTGATTTATGTGACATATGCACTGTATGAAACGTTTTAGATATGACGTTACTAGTGAGAGCCTTTGACTCTTATGTTTTGTGTAAACCGTTTGAGAGCGGGAGGCTCTCCAGGACTTCTGAGCACATGTGGAGCAGCGCGAAGACTCTGAGCAATTTGGCGCAACGGCGGTGTCAGGACGAGACTGCGCGCAAGTTTGGGGCAAGGTAAGAACTAAAACAGGATCGGTAAGCTTTGCCGGCATAATACCGATTAGACGCACGCAACGTCTAGCGTGCGGCGGCCCGTTGGGAGTGGCAGGCTATAAATAGCCACACCCACATTCTGGAAGGCGCTTAGCCTTTCGCCGATTGCAGAGACAACAGCTGATTCCGGTTCGGGAGAAATCCTCACCTGTTATCAGACTTCGCTTCTGCGCTGCATTTTCCTGATGAGATCTTCGGAGCGAGCCTGCAAAGAAAAGGAAAAAACTAAGTGATTAATATTTGTTGGTTTTCATGACGTCCAACGCAAGAAAGCTTCAAGGCCATATTTCTTGACATTTTGAAACAATTTTTGGAAACATTGTTGCTTGAATTTAAAGGAACAGTGCAGAACATTGCAGAACTTTGTAACTTGGCTTAAAGGAACAGTGCTGGGAAAGGCGCAATCAAGGACTTGGACTAAAGACTCAAAAGTAGAAAAGGCTTGAGTACCATTGTGTGTTGTGTGTATTTTCTTATTGTATTTTAGATTTTAGGTATAGCACAAGTGATGGTGTGAGTTACAAGAAGTGATGCAAGTAAGTGAAACCTTGTCGAGAGGAAATCTAATTGTAAAAAGTCTGGTGTACATTTGGTTTTGAGACATATGTTACCTTCCCTCATTTGTTGGTAAATATCATTGCAGAACAGACCAGAGGTTACAACATTCCTCTCAACACTTTACTCCGACAACAGCGCATCAACAGAGAACATCTCATCTCATCCATCACTCAACAACTAGGACGTGACACAGCCCACCTGTAAATCGCAGGTAGGATAACGCAACGCTTACAATCCACTTAGAATAAAAGACGTAGAGTGAGGGGAGGGGTATAACTTAGTGATAGTATTAGGAACCTGCAGTTAATATCATTCCGCTCTTGTTGCCTCGCAGGTCGACAACAGGAACACGGTAGCGTCCAGGATCCGGCCCTCCTCCCTAACTTTAACGTATAGCCTAGTGGGTCTTTACAGAAAACACAGGTTGTTCGGTAGGGTTTGGGAAGTCTGGCACATAACGTCTCTGTGAACTTCTAAAAGGCACCCAACAGGTAAGAGTGCTTGCGCTAGTCTGACAGACACCTGCCACAGGTGCCCTGCCAATTCTGGAAGGGGGTACCGCTCCAGGTAGGAGGGTGCAGAGCCCGGAGGAGGAGGACCGGGTGTGGGAAAGCCCACCCCAATCCCCTGTCCAGCCGCCGGGTATAGGCCCGGGGCTGGTGGGTCAGTGTCAGGATGTCATACCTGACCTGATAGGAGGGAGAGTGGACAAAGGGTGCCAGGCACCTGGGGCTACTGCCCCCTGCTCTCTGACGCCACAGAGGTTTGAGAGCCCTGAGAGGCATAAGGCCTGGGTCTCATCACTGACAACTGTCAGTAGCCACTGTGGCTTGCTGTCCTGGTGGACAGAGTGGCCCCGGGGGGGGACAGGAGTCACACCCCAGGGGTAGACTGGGCCACACCGCTGTGTTGGCCATGTGTGTACTGTCTGTCTGTTGGGACACACATGTGAGCAAGTTACGGTTAGGTGCTGCATGGATGGTGTCCACAGGTGAGGAGAAGGGTTCCCCATGGGTTAGCTTAGTGGGCCCTGATAGTATGGACAGAGGGATCCAAATGGGTTCAGATTGGCGTAGAACTGGAGTATGCCCCTGCAGTTGCGGGCCAGGGACCATGTTTTATCGCCCCAAGCAGGGAAGTCCATCAAGGTATTGATTGGTCTACCCTGACTTTAGGCTGGAAGGGGGTCGTGTTGGACTTGGCCCTTTTTGCAGGGTCATCCCAGAACTTTTTGCCTTCCTCCTGTATTTTTTCTGACCTGTTGTTGGTGGTTTTATGACTCTGGGCACTTCACCACTGCTGATCAGTGCTAAAGTGCAAATGCTCACCCTGTAAATTGTTGTTATGGATTAGTGATTCCATGATTGGCATATTTGATTTACTAGTCAGACCCTAGTACAGTGCAGGGCCTGTAAATGCTGCTATTGGGCTGCAGCACTGATTGTGCCACCCACAAAAGCAGCCTGTAAAAATGTAACTCTGGCCTGCCATTGCAGGGCCTATGTGCAGTCTGGGACTGCCATGGCGACTTGGCAAGTGCACATACTTTCATACAATCAAGGACCTGCTCTGCTGGTGATCTGGACTCCTAAAGGACGTCCACATATATTTTCTCAGGCACAAAATCTTGTGTGCCGCAACAGTGGATCAGTGTCTCCCATCTGCCATCTAGTGTCTAAAATCACTATTTTTTAACCACATGTGCTGTATGTATCGATTGTGCCCCCCTCACGAATCACCACGAAAGGAAGTGAAACAGGGGAAGTAAAAATTGGGAAACAAAGAAGACAGTGCCTCACGGGAGTAACACCATGGGAGTTTACAGACTGATACTCGCCTGTATCCTCAGGTTCTCATCATTAGCAACTGCCAACTTTTACAACAACATAGGAGGTGCTGAGCGGTAGCTGGTAACCCGAGGAGTCTCGACTGACTGAGAGCAGTGACAGAGCCGGATGATGTGTCTGTGGACTAGTACACACACGCAGGGTTAGAAGCATTTTTAAGAGGTTGCAGGTATGCTGAAGATTGGCAACCTCTTGGTTTGACAAACAGAGGAAAGTGGTGCAGTGAGGACGCTGACCCTACCCTGATGAAGTTGCCGCAAAAAAATCTCTTACGGGCAATGAAACATGTTGGTTTTAATGGAGTAGACACACAGCCAAGAAATAAAGTAGTTCAGCTAGTGGTTGTCTAGCTCGGTTTTAGATTCTAGGTATACCGGCTGTTCTATTGGTAGACCCCGGTTTCCTATATAGGGTTCACGCATTGTGCACGAACATACACAGTCTTTGCACTTTTTCTTCTTTTTTCCTCACTCTTTATGTTGTTGTAAAAGTTGGCAGTTGCTAATGATGAGAACCTGAGGATACAGGCGAGTATCAGTCTGTAAACTCCCATGGTGTTACTCCCGTGAGGCACTGTCTTCTTTGTTTCCCACTTTTTACTTCCCCTGTTTCACTTCCTTTCGTGGTGATTCGTGAGGGGGGCACAATCGATACATACAGCACATGTGGTTCAAAAATAGTGATTTTAGACACTAGATGGCAGATGGGAGACACTGATCCACTGTTGCGGCACACAAGATTTTGTGCCTGAGAAAATATATGTGGACGTCCTTTAGGAGTCCAGATCACCAGCAGAGCAGGTCCTTGATTGTATGAAAGTCTATGAGTGGGGGGCGACCTGTTCTGTTTCTCTCCCCCTTGGCTCCCAGTTGTGATTAGTAAGTGCACATACTTGCCAGTCCCTAACTTTCACTTTTCTTACATGTTAGTCACCCCTATGGTAGGCCCACGGTACCCCAGTGGGCAGGGTGCATTGTATGTGAAAAGTAGGACATGCCCTGATGTGTGTGGCATGTCCTGATAGTGTTTAGTGAGGGTGATTTTTACATTCTGTGTTTGAAAATACCACTTTTAGAAAGTAGGTATTTTCTTGCTTAGCCATCCAGCATGCCTCTGCTAGGTTTGTGTATTGCATGTCTGGCTTTGGAGTGTCAGGGGCTGGGGAGGAGCAGTGGCTCCAGAGAGCCTGATGAGTCAGAGCTGGGCTGAATAGGCCTGGACTGCATTTAGAGTAGTGGGAGGAGTAGCGCCTGCACCCGAATAGGGCTATGCCTGCCTTCCACAATGATGGCTCCGCCCCCCTGTGGTGTGTCTGGAGCCAGGGGTCACACTGACAATGGAGGTTGTTGTGCACCTTGGTACCTACCTCTGCCAACTAGAGACCCCCATTTCTAACAGTAACCATTTCATGTTTTGTTTTCTCTAGAATTGTAATTTCAAATCCTAACTTATGTTAAAGTCAGATTTTTAATTACAGTTTTGAAAATGTCACTTTTAGACAGTTGGCATTACCTTGCCATAGCAATTTGGTGCCTGCAGCCTGTCTCTGTGTTACATGACATGGTGTGGCTGACAGTTGGGCTTTGTGTATTCCTTCTAGACAGCCACACACAATGGGGAGCTTAGGTGTGACTGTTTGGGCCATCACTGGCATGATGGGAGGAAGAAGCTGGGCCCAAGCCCACTTACACTTGAATAGGCTAGGTCCTGCCTTCACACAAAGGGCTGCATACCCCCCTGTGGTTAGTCTGGAGCCAAGGCCAGGAACGCAGGGCACCTGTGCACTTCAAAGACATGCCTCTAGAAGCTTCTCCCCAGTTCAACGGCAAAACTGGGTATAAATACTGGACCTCAGACACTAACTTTTCAGTACACTTCTTGACCTATGAATACTCTGCCAGGAAAAAGGAATGCTGTGCTGCTACATGGACTGCCACTCTACTGGACTGCTGCTCTGAAGAACTGCTGCCCTGCTTTGCTGACCTGCTGCCTGCTGCCTTCAGCCTGGGTGAGAAGGACTGGACCTGCATCTCTTGAATCCAGAGTGACTCCAAGCCTCAAAGATAAAATAGGCTTCCAACAACTTTGTACCTGCCCCTGGAATATGTGAGTCTACCCTGTCAAGTGGTGCCACCCAAATCCTAGATCCTTGGAAGTAGGCTTATAGTGCTCTGCCAGCCTCTGTGGATCCAGTGGAACCGACGCATCCCCTCTTCAACGCAGCGCAATCCCGTGCAGAACCAACACATCTCCGCTGCTGTATGGATTGGACCCCTCACAAAGACCGCATCGCCATCGCAACCCACCACACCTTTGCAACAGCCTCTGCGCAGTGCATTCTAGGCGCAGCCTCTTGCATCCTTTGTTGACGGCAGCCTCAACTATGGTGATGGACTCTGCCTCGCAGCCTCGCAGCCTCGCAGCTCTTTTGAACTGACGCATCGCCCCAACTGAGTGCTGCATCCTCGACACCAAACTTCACATTACAAGCCCCGCCGATGGGATACTCGACGACGACGCAGGCCCTTGTACCGCAGCCTTGCAACATCTCTGAACCAATGCATCGCTTCATCTGCGTGACACATTTTCGATGTGGATCATCACAATGCTCCGCAAGCCAGGTTTTAAGGTAATTTGTTCAGCCGACCTAACTGAGTCCCTATAGCCGGCCCGCTGTCTGCGCTACCATATATCCACAGTGGGCGCTTTGTGCTTTTTAGTGCTATTTTTACTAAAATCTTTAAAATTGAATATCTCCACTACTACTAATTGGATTTTTGCTGTTTTGGTCTTGTTTCATTTATTAAAAGAAGTTCTATTTTTCTAACTTGGTGTGGGAACCATTTTGTTTGGTGTGTTCGCTTTATTACTGTTTGAGTGTTGCACAAATACTTTACACATTGCCTCTTGGCTCTAAGTTAAGCCTAACTGCTCTGTGACAAGCTACCAGAGGGTTGAACAATGGTTAATTTAGGGTTGGCTTGTGCTTCACACTGACAAGTATTGTGGTTGCTGCTTGACCAGGGCTCACATCCCAGTCAGCCAGCAACCTAATTTCTCACAATGTAGTATATGTACAAGTTGTATTATATATGCTTTATGTCATGTTGTGTTACGTGTTCTATGTTATAAGAAAAGCAATATTCAAACAATGGGGCTCAGCAAAATCAACTGGGCCATTTTTATCAGCAGTGAAACTAGTTCTTACCTCTAGTCTTAGAAGGATGTTATTTTTAGAATTCTTATTTGTTACTCTGTGGCCTCATACTATGCAATTGCCACATATTTGTTGAACACTGGGAAAAAAAAGGTGTCAGTGGGCCTTTTCGTATATTGTTTGAACTGGTCATGGCCATTACATCTGATCTTGGTCTATAAATAAAACCCCAACAGGAGGATCTCGATCCTCCTGTAGATAAAATTGAATGAGTGAAGCCTGGGCAGCAAATTGTGGACAACAAATTAATTCTTAAAATTAATATCAACAGCGGGCGGCCATGTAAGACGCAAGAAGAGTGAAATTTGCCTACAAACAATTATCCTAGATGTTTCTGACTCTCCCCCTGTGAGGAATCAATGGCGGGGACCACCTGAGGCTGCCAGGACTGCCTCGGAGTCACATTAGACAGCTGAGGCTGCTGAGTCTGGCTGCGGCCTAGTACCATGCTAGAACACTGACTCGGAGTGACGGGGCTGCACCGAAGATGCTGCAGGGCCAAGCAGCAGTAGAGATGGTTGTGAAATTGTCCACCACCGGAGACACTGATGAGACTGCAGCCGTTGTGGAGGAACTCATTGGATGGACTCTTGCTTGCCAGCCCATGCCTATAATTACTTCAGGAAGGGCACGGCAGAGGATGACACTGGTGCGTCCACTTGGCTGATGAGCTGAGAAGAGAATTCCTTTCTCCCTTGCAGGGTTGCTTGTGAACCCATGCAGCTCTTCCACAACATGACAGAGGCTGTTCCAGTGCACCGGTAGATCATTGGCAATAACGGCACAGACACCTGGATCTCACTGCTAAATATTAGAGCCTGATCAATAGTTTGGTGGTCTTCCAGTGGGCCGCCACGCCTGTGCCCCGCTGGAAGACCACCAAACCTGTAGTCAGACCACCTGCCAGATTACGAGTGTAATCCAGGTCGGGTGGTCCTGCTGTGGCAGTACCATGGTGGTACCTTTCTAAGGCTCAAAGGAAAGCCATAGAAAGGCAGCACCGTGGGAGTGCCGCAGCATGTTCCTGCACAGGGAGAAATGCACCATGTCGTGCATTTCTTCCTGTGCAGGAACTGGGGGTATAAATATGCAGAGGGGCACAACATATGCCCCCTTGCATGCATCACACTGCACAGAGGTGATAGGGGTCCCTATAAGGGCCCACCTGAGTTGCTTCACTGCCACCCTTTCCACAGCGGGCTCACCGTCGTGGACAGGGTCGTAGTGAGTCAACTCGTAATATGCTCGGTAGTGCCGCATCGGCACTGCCAGCATATTGCGGCCTCTGTCCGCTGCGCTACCGCAGCGGGAACTATGATCCCCGTTGGTTGCGGCACTCCTTTGGCGGTTAGACAGCCAACTCGAAATACGGCGGTTGGACCGTTAGTGTGGCGGGGGTTGCACCGCCACCATGGGTTCGGCGGACCGATGGACCGCCAAACTCTTAATTAGGCCTTAAGTGTTTACCCTCACCATACTGACTTTCAACTGTTGTGTAGGGCCTAATATGACTCTAGCTGAGCTCCCTGTATGAAACGAGGGAGCTCTGTGCCCCCTGCACATGATTTCGAACTATTGCTGCAAAAGGACTAATTCCTTCACAAACGATCTGTATCATGTCCTGATGGGTGAGATACTTTGTGCCCCCACCCTGCATGCTCCGCTCATCCAGCGCCACTGCTTGAGATGGAGAAGCCCTGTGGCTCAAGGGTCACAGACCAGAGACACCACAGGGACTTGCATTTGCTGACTAGTGAGCAGACTTTATCACAGGATGAGACCATGGAAGCCACCCTTTGTGACCATACTAATCAATTGAGGCCATTTTGCAAGCTATTCTAGGTCAAGGCTACACTTGAACACAAAATCAAAACTATGACCATAGACCTGGGTCTCCTCCGACCTGACCACAGGAAATTCACTGAGAGGGTTGAAACAACAGAATCCATGTTTGCAGTATTGCCTTCCGCTATGAAAGAAATGCAAGCAAAAGTGCAGAACTTGCAAAAGGAAGTTAACATGTTGTAGCTGAAAGTCATTGATACAGAAGACATATCATGTAAGAATAACATCTGGATTATTGTATTTACGAAGCGCATAGAGAG
The DNA here is from genome assembly GCA_963921515.1 of Calotriton arnoldi. Taxonomy (NCBI): domain Eukaryota; kingdom Metazoa; phylum Chordata; class Amphibia; order Caudata; family Salamandridae; genus Calotriton; species Calotriton arnoldi. The sequence continues at coordinate 2,376,702 of CAWUFW010001987.1, read as the reverse complement.
CCATAGCAAGGAGCTATAGTTTGAGAAATGGCTCGTCAACATCGCACTGGCTGGCAAGCAATCTACAGTTTTCTCAGTAGAGTGGACACACAGAGTCCTGCGCTATGCTTGGGCACCGGGAGCCCCATCCAGGCCAGTTGTGGCACGTCTCTTTAATTACAGGGATCGAGATCACATCCTGCAGACCTCCAGGAGTCTTTGGAGTGTGGAGAACCTACTGCGCTGTGAACATATTTCCGTACTACACTTTGGAGGTGCAATGGCAAACAGCTTTGTTCCTCACAATTAAACACTGCTTTTTCCAGCTGAACCCCCAATATTCCTAATTGTATCAAGCTAAATTATAGATCGTCGACGGGGATCGTATGTACTTCTTTTCAGCGCCTGCGGAGACACACTCATGGCTGGAATCAAAGGGAGAAACTGATGTACCAGACCGGGAAATTCAGGGTGTCTCCTGACAAATCCCAGAGATGGAAGCAGTGGAACAACAAGAAAGTACAGAATCATTCATCATGTGAGCCAGCAGCAAAAGAATGAGTCTTGGTTGTGTAAGAGATAGAACAGTGATCTGGCTCTGTCACTCTTTTGACACAGAGCAACACGGATTCCTGTGATGGGCCGGACACAGAGGACCTACCTGAGATTGAACTCGAGCAAAGATAAGGGCCAGTCATCACCCGATGATAGTGGATATGGTGCACTGACTCACTATATTTTTCTCAGTAGATCAGGCACACAGAGTCCCGGGCTATGCATTGACACCAGGGGCCCCTCCCAGGCCAGTGGTGGCACGTCTCGTCAGTTACAGGGATCCAGATCACATCCTACAGACTTCCAGGAGTAAAGGCCAATGGAGTGTGGAAAACTGTACTGTTGACATATTTCCGGACTACACTTTGGAGGTGCAATGGCAAAGAGCTTTGTTCCTGACAGAGCGACATGGATTCCTGTGATGGGCGGGATACCGAAGACCTGCCTGAGATTGAGTTAGAATTGAGGTAAGGGCCAGTCATCACCTGATGACGGTGGATATGATGCACTGACTCACTTCTTATATATCCTTAATATGTTTGAGTGTGGTTTCATAAAATGTTGCAGTTTCAATAACGATGCAGACCCATTGACACATACTTGCATAGGAGGAGGGATTGGGAAATAAGGCTACTCATTATGGGGGTGAGGAATCTCACATAAGTTAGTCATCACATAGACCTGTCTGTATGGCTTCCTCTACATACCAAGATGGACAATGTATGACACAAACATTCATGGTGCCAGTTTGTTGGCAAGGTAGTTCTCGTAACCTTGACCTGGGATGGGGAGTTGGGTGTTTAATTGTTACTGAACCAATTATTCAAGCTTATATAATCCAATGCAGTAATTACCCACACACACATGGTGTAACAGGGTTCAATGGCAATCTCACGGTGCTGCCTGCTCCTGCTTAACTGATGGCTGAAAAATATAGGGTGCCCTCATGTAGCTACAAAATTCTTACCTGGAAGATCTGTGGCATGGCCACTCCTTCTAAGAGATATAGAATATATTGTCATATGTCCCATGCAGGCCCATTGTCCTTTTCCCTATGTTAGCATGAGCAAGTTGCAGACTGCCCTCTGCTTTGCACATGTTACTATACAAACTAATTTTGCTTTACACCACACTGTACTTTCACACAGAACCTTCTATTGTTTTCGTGTTCTGTTCTTTCCTGGGATTTAGTCTGAACACCATAGACAAGGTCAAACAACAGTGCCCCTTGTTATTTTGTTCTGGTCGGGCCCTAGCACCTAGACAAAACACACAAATGCAGCTGTTGTTTGGGAACACATACTTTTGTCATATAGGTATGCACAGATAGGTAACAAGACACACTTGGAGAGGGATCTTTCCCGGCAAGAGATCGTGACAGCGCCTGAGTTGTAGAACTTTCATCTGTGTATGCTAAGGTACGGGGTATGCTGCCAACACCCAGAGATCTTCTGATATATAATCATTCTACTTCCGTAGAAGGGGAGGGGAGTTAGGCTACCCTGTCTTATATAATGACAGCTCCCTTTATGATTTATGGACTACTTACTATGTTGACCGTTAGGCATTTTCTTACTTATTGTGGCACGCATACTGCATACTAGAGCATGATAGTTAAAATAAACATATTAAACTTTCTTGTGTCTCTGTCAGATATTATTGTGGACTAGTATGAGTGTGAGAGTGAAAGGGTGTGCCCTGTAACCGCGATTCCTGAGAGGGTTGGGAGTCTTGTGTTCTAGGGTGTCTAATCACTTGTTCCTCTGTGAGTGAGTCGGAGGGAAAGTGAGACACTATAGCTAGTCGGTCCTGGGCTCATGGGTACTCAGGTGGTACTCAGTCCTTTCCTACTAAGGTTTTGTGATCCCAAGCATAGTCTGTGACTCCGCAGAATGCCTGCAACAACATGCATACCTCCAACGGCGGAATGTGCATATTGCATGCCTGCAGGAAACACATGTCAGCCGCTAAAATAGTTAAAGTGTGTAAGAAATGGCACAGCATGGTGGTGGGGACTAAGTATTACAACTATGCCAGGGGTGCTCTCATATGGGTTTTACTAAGAGTTCCTTTCACACCTACATGCACTAAGATAGATAGGGGTAGCTGATTTGTGGTACTGGAGGGCCTCTTGGATGGAGAAATGCTCATCGTAATCGCAGTTTATGCCCTAAACATTAACCTGGCAGATTTTTTTTACCCATCATTACTCCAGCTCCACTCTCTAGCCCTCAATCAACATCCATATGGGGTAGCAACTTTTATATGGTACCGAATATATGGACCTGGATAGATCAACCACACCCTTGCCAGGAGCACAGTCATTGCTTGCAACAGGACATCTGGTCTAGTGGACTAGGGGCTCAATGATAATAGACATATGGAGTGACCTCCACCCAGTAGCCAGAGAGTATTCATTCTATTCATTCGTACATAAACTGCATACCTGCATAGATTTGTATTACAGCAATGCGGGGGGAACGTAGAAGGAGAGTCGACTGTTGAGGTAGGCTGGGCCGGTTTTGTGGAGTGCCTTGTGTGCGTGGATCAGGAGTTTGAAGGAGATTCTCTTGTCGACGGGGAGCCAGTGCAGGTTTTTCAGGTGGGGGTGATGTGGCTGTGGCGTGGAATGTCGAGGATCAGGTGTGCAGAGGCGTTTTGGATTCTTTGCAGTCGTTTGATGAGCTTGGTCGGGGCTCCTGCGTAGAGGGCGTTTCCGTAGTCGAGTCTGCTGCTGACGAGGGCCTGGGTGACTGTTCTTCTCGTGTCTGTCGGGATCCACCTGTAGATCTTGCGGAGCATGCGGAGGGTGTTGAAGCAGGAGGAGGAGACTGCGTTGACTTGCTTGGTCATGGTGAGCGTTGAGTCGAGGATGACTCCCAGGTTGCGTGCGTGGTCGGTTGGTGTCGGGGGTGCCCCTAGTGACGAGGGCCACAAGGAGTCATCCCAGGCTGATGGGTTGGAGCTGAGGATGAGGATCTCCGTCTTGTCTGTGTTCAGCTTAAGTCGGCTGCACTTCATCCAGTCGGCGACGGCTTTCATTCCTTCGTGGAGGTTGGATTTGGCGGTGAGGGGGTCCTTCCCACGGTGACAAAAGCGGGCTGATCGGACCGACTCCCAACCGTAACCTTAGGAATTTTTCTTTGATCACAAGCTTGGATCCGACCTTAAGGTAAGGCTGAGGTTTGAGAACTTCGTAATTGTTAAGCACGACCCAACCATGAGCTCGCTTGGATACCGCATTCTTATCCTCTATGACCGATATGAGCCTTGTCGATTTTGTTACTAGTTTTTGAAAACCAAATGGCCCATTGGAGTGTTCCAGGCCTCTGTCAGACCAAGAGCCTGCAAGGATTTCTGAAGGTAGTCATTAGCAGGCAACTTGCCAGCACGGGACAGCTCAAGCCAAAGCTGATTGTTCAGGGACCCTGTGTCAGCAGCTCTGATTTTATGCCAGCTCTTTAAAAAGGCACCCTGCCTTTCTACTTCCTGTTTTTGAAGGCCGAATTCCAGTCTTATTTGAGCAGGTGAAACATATTTGGGGAGTTGGAAAATCGCGCGATAGGAGGTTGCAATTATACAGTCAAGGATTGTTGCGTCTCTTCCAGTCGTGGATTCGCTCCCATAAGTAACTGTTGGTTGTAAATTCGCTCGCAGGACTTTTAAAAAGGGATCGAGTGTCAAGTCCGGCAGCAGTTTCTTCATTTTGAAAGCGGTAGTTGGGATTTGAACCTACCGGCCAGCCGGAGCGAATATTCCCCTTTATTATATGTTGGTTTATGTATCGTGTGGTCTGATCGTATATCTTTTTACATAAAGTTTATACTCGTTTTATCAAACTCGTGTGGAGTCCATTTGTGGTGTCACTAGTGGGTTGTTGTTAGTGTGGTTGCACATACTTTACACTCGTGCCTTGGAGATAGGCCTGGCTGCTCGTGCCAAGATACTAAGGGGGTGAGCAGGGCTATCTCAAACGGTGTCCTTACTTGGCCTAGCGTTGAGTGAGGAGTCCCGGGTCTCGCATTTGGTGACAGTGGTGCGGGACGGGGATTCCGGCTTCCAACATTTGGCTGCAGAGCGGTGGGATACGATCCTAACGCAATTGAAACGCGTGTGTGCAAAACCACTCACAGTAATTGGTGTACATCATAAATTGATCGCAGACCACGACGCAACAACAGATTGTTTTGAATTGTTGGTTCTATTGTTGAGTAACCTTTAAACCACACGTCATGTCTCAGGAGGGGAGCCAGATAGCCGGTGAGGCTGCGGCTGCAGAATTAGAGTTGAACATTGAGGCATTGTTTACCTACAAGGTTGATCAGTTGAGGAAATTCTGCAGAGCTTTGGGATGTCCCATGAAGGGTAGCGCCAAGAAGGAGGAGCTGCAAGTGGCCTTGAGGGCCTGGTGGGAAGCCAAAGAGGCTCAGAAGATGGGTGATGTTGAGGTGGATGAGGATGACCCAGGGAATGGATTTGGTCCACAGGATTTGCCAGTGGAGGGACCAGCCGCAGGGGCTGGTAGTAGCCATTCAGGGAGGAGTTTTTCACCAGAGGAGTTGGAGGAAAACCAAAGGGTCAGACTACATGAGTTGGAGGTGTTAAAACTTAAAACTCAAGCAGAGAAGAGCAGGAACGCTCTCGCGTTGGAAGAGAAACGGATTCTCTTCGCTCATGAGTTAAGCATGAGGGAACTGGACATTAAGGGTAAACAAGCAGAGTCCAGTTCAAATGGTGGCAGTGCACAGCCAGTGCCAAGTGTGGATGAGTACAAGTGTGCACTGGAAGATTGGGTAGTGGTTAGCATGGTAAATGATTTGGAGGGGTTATCCAATTTGGCCCCAGGTGAGCGTTGGCTCAGAAATTATTTTCCAGGATTGCGCCACCCCGGGTTAAGGTGTGGGCTCCTTGATTCCCGGGAGCCTGCATGAGAACCGGAGAGGGAAGAAGGGCCAAGTGGCGCAAAGAGATCCCAGAGTAGTGAGGAGGGGTTGCTGGCTAGCCCCTTGTCTCAAAAGAGGGGGAGGAAGAGTAAGCAGCACCCCCAGGGCTCAGCAGCACCACCCAGGAAACTGGGGGGGGCCGTAGGAGAGCCCCCGGGTGGAGGCCTAGTGCCTACTTGCCAGAGGTGTGAGGAAGGACACCTAGCGTCAGGAGGGCGTGGGGAGTCTATAGCCAGAGCTCCTGCCGTCCTGAAGTTTGTGGGTGCCAGTCCTAAGTGGCAGGCCCAGAAAAATAAATGGAAGGATAAAAGAGGGTTATGTTCCCCAGTGGGAACACCCGTGGGACAGTGTCCAGCCAGTGGGGCTGAATCCCCTAGAAGTGACCAGGGTAAACCCACTTTTAACCTGGAGGGCAGGATGACTGGAGGTAGTATCCTGACCGATGGGCCTTCCCAGGGTACCACTCCAGGGTGGGGTTGGCATGGGTCCAGCACCCGTGGAGGGGTCCCCCTGGCCGGGAGGGATCCATGGAACAGCATTGTTGGCTCAGGGAGTAGTGATCAAGAAAGCCCCCTGGGGTCAGGAAGGCATGGAACAGGAGGGTGTCCCTGTGGTAGAGGGCCTGCGTCCTGGTTCTATCGCCCGAAGCTGGAAAGTCCATCAAGGTAATGATTGGTCTACCCTGGGTTTTGGCTGGGAGGGGGTTGTGTAGGACTTGGCCTTTTTGGCTAAAGTTCCCTAAACTTTTTGCTTTCCCCCCTAGACCGTTTTCCTGACATAGAGTTGCCAATTTAGATGCTTTGGGTACTTTGCCACTGCTGATCAGTGTCAAAGTACAAGTGTTCCCTGTGTAAAGTGTAATGGTAATTGGTTGGCCATGATTGGTATGTTGCCTTACTAGTAAAGTCCCTAGTGATGTGCTCCGTGTGTGCCAGGGCTAGTAATGCAAGGATGCGCGGAGAAGGGAACTCAGGCCTGCAGTGTAGGACCTGTGCGCAGTTTGCTAAGTTAGCATGTTTTCCTGACAAGTGCAACCACTTGTCAGGCCATACTTTCCCTTTTGCATACACAGTGGGCACCCCTGTGGTAGGTCCCGGGTACCCCTGGGCAGGGTGCAAGTTAGGTAAAAGGCAGGACATGTACTGAGGTGTGTGTTATGTCCTGACAGTGAAAAACACTCCATTTCGTTTTTCACTGGTGAAAGGCCATCCTGCCCATAGGACAGAATGGGGGAGGCTAGGTATTGTGTTTGTTAGCCTAGTTTCCCATAAGTTTGAAATGGAGAGGTGAAGTTTAGTATGTATGAACTCACAGCGTCATAACCCATCTTTCTATGAAAGTGGTTTTGTCACTGTGTGTTCAGAAACCACTCTTTTAGAAAGTGGCTGAGTTTTGTGCTTTAAGCATTTCTGTGTGTCTCTGCTGAATGTGGATTGACTGTCTGGATCTGAAAGGGGAGAGGAGCTGGGAGAGGTCTTGACCCAGGGAGGGGTTGAGATGGCACCAGGCTGACCTGCATCTGGAGAGTAGGCGAGGAAAAGCACCGGGAGGTGAAGAGGCCTGGGTTGCAGCTATAAAACAATTGACCCATCTCCTGCTGAGTGATTAAGGATCCAGACCCCCAGTATCAAAGGGAGAAAGGTGACACTGGGAGGGAGACACCCAGAACTGATTTAGGCAGGGGTCAGGGACCCCTGAGCACAACGAACTTCAAAGACATTTTGGGGTATAACTATGAGAGCTGAGACCCCTGAACGTTGGAATAGAAATGGATTGAGACTGAAAAGGCTTGGACCCATTTCGTGGTCAAGAGGAACCTCTGCTAAGGAAGGAACAACTGAAGAGACTGCTGGGAAGGACCAACCCTTGCTTCGTGATCTGGGGCTGGTCTGCAGTTTGCTGTTTTAACCAAGGAAGAGGCTGTTAGGACTGTGCTTCGTGCGCTGGGTCCCCTTGCTTGAAGAAGACTGTGCTTTGTGCTGTGTCTTGTAACCCCAAGGGCCCGAGATGAGCTGGCTCCCTGTTTGGAAACACAGGAACATAAAAGTTTCCAGAGAAGTTTCAAGCGACGCAGTGGGCGTGTGTTATGGCAGCCTGAGACCCTCGGAAGGTGTGCCCTGTGATCTTGGACACACGGAGGAGAAGTGAGACTCAGACGCGCTGGGTGCATGTCGTGGTGCACAGGAGGCATCTGTGAAGAGCGCCTGGTCAACGTGTGCACCGGAGGTGAAGTGAGTCTCGGACGCGCTGGGTGTGTGTCGTGGTGCACCGCAGGCGTTGGTGAAGAGCGTCTGGTCAGCGTGTGCATCGGAGGTGACGTGACACTCGGACGCGCAGGGTGCATGTCGTGGTGGACCACAGGCGCTGGTGAAGAGTGCCTGGTCGGCGGGTGCATCGGAGGTGAAGGGAGTCTCGGACGCGCAGGGTGCGTGTCGTGGTGCACAGGAGGCGTTGGTGAGGAGCGCCTGATCAACGTGTGCATCGGAAGTGGAGTGAGTCTCGGACGCGCAGGGTGCGTGTCGGGGTGCACCGGAGGCGCTGGTGAAGAGCGCCTGGTCATCGAGTGCACCAGAGGAGAAGGGAGGCTCAGACACGGTGAGCGTGTCGGGGTGCGGCCGAAGGCTTTGGTGAAGAGCGCCTGGATATCGGGGCACCAGAGTTGGAGTAAGTCTCAGTGAAGCAGCGTGCGTGCTTTGGTGCAACCTGGGACTGTGGAGGTGATCGGCTGATCATCGTGTGCACCGGAAGAAAGTGAGTCTCTGCAGCGCGGTGTGCGTGTCTTGGTACCAACTGAGACCGCAGAAAGGAGTGCCTGGTGAACGTGCACTCGGAGTCGACGTGAAGTCCCATCAGCGCTGTGTGTTTGGCTTCGTGCCAGAGGAGACCCGGAGGGTGCTGTGGTGAACGTGCACCCAGAGTAACGTAATCTCAGGGGCGTGGGGTACGTGTGCCCTGCAGCCGCCTGAGACCTTCCTAACAGTCGCGGGCCGGACCGGCAGCCCCAGAGGAGCTGAGCTGCCAGGCCGAGCCGCTGAGGCCCATTGAGAAAGTTCTACACGGAAGGCCCAGTTCGCTGAAGGTGGAGAGGAGAGTGGGGTCGCGCCCCCAGGTAACGTGAATCACTGCCTGGGCGGGGTGCGGGCTCGGAGGGACACTCTCTCGGCCTCTCAGTCTTTCTGGCGACGTGAGCCTTTGCTTCGGCTCAGCTTGGGGGCCCGTACTGCGTTCAGGAGTGGCAGTACTGGGGCCAGAGTGAGAAGCTGTACTTTATGTCATCGTTGATACGTGTGGGGGGCAACTGTTATCGAAGAGGCTGACTGTCGTAATGCACATTGCCAATATTGCTGCTAACGAACTGCCGGACTGTCTTATGACGCCTGACATTATTTATGCATAACGAAGTACACGATTGTAGCGCTACGCATTGCATTATTTCTCCATTGCAAAGTACAGGATTGTAGCGGCCCACATTGCATTATTTCTCCATTGCAAAGTACATGATTGTAGCTACGCATTGCATTAGTCCTTCATTGCAAAGTACATGATTGTAGCGGCGCGCACTGCATTATTTCTTCATTGCAAAGTACATGATTGGGGTGTGACGCATTGCATTATTCCTTCATTGCGCAGTACATGATTGTAGCGGTACGCATTGCATTATTTCTCCCATTGCAAGGTACCGGGTGTATCGTTACGCATTGTATTATTATTCCTTTGCCCAGCACAGGATTGTATCGTTACGCAGGGCACTATTGTTTGTCCATTGCAACGTGTGTGTTTCTTGCATTACGACCAGCATAGCATTTTGAAAGCGGTGGTTGGGATTTGAACCTACCAGCCAGCCGTAACGAATATTACCCTTTATTATATGTTGGTTTATGTATCGTGTGGTCTGATCGTATATCTTTTTACATAAAGTTTATACTCGTTTTATAAAACTCGTGTGGAGTCCATTTGTGGTGTCACCAGTGGGTTGTTGTGAGTGTGGTTGCACATACTGTACACTCGTGCCTTGGAGATAGGCCTGGCTGCTCGTGCCAAGCTACTAAGGGGGTGAGCAGGGCTATCTCAAAAGGTGTCCTTACTTGGCCTAGCATTGAGTGAGGAGTCCCGAGTCTCGCATTTGGTGACAGTGGTGCGGGACGGGGACTCCGGCTTCCAACAATCCCCTTGCGTTATGTCTGGTGAGGTTGGGTTCGTTGGTGAGGGAGAGGATCAGCTGGGTATCATTGGCGTATGAGGCGATGTTGAGCCTGTGGTTCCTGACGATGCGTCCAGAGGTCCAAGAGAATGAAGGCTGCCATTTCTCCCTAGCCGAGGAAGGAGCGGATGCCGTTGGTGGCGGCGAGAAGGGCGGTCTCAGTGCTGTGATTCCTTCGGAATCTGGATTGGGAGATGTCCAGGACATTGTTAGCTTCGATGAAGGTTGCTATATGGGTGTTGAAGGCCTTTTTGATGACCTTGGCTGCGAAGGGAAGCAGGGAGATGGGCCTGAAGTTCTTGCAGTCTGTTGGGCCCGCGGAGAGTTTCTTCAGGAGGGTGTGGACTTTGGCATGTTTCCAGTTGTTGGGTAAGGTGGTGATCTTGAAGGAGCAGTCGATCGTTCAACGTAGTTTGGATACAATGGCAGAGGCAGCTCTGTGGAAGATGTGGTGTGGGCAGGGGTCTGAGGGTGCCCCGCAGTAGAAGCTTTTAATGGTCTTCAAGGTGTTTTCTGTCATGAGCGGGATACATTTGAGCAAGATCTGTTGGGTGGCGTCGCATGAGAGGGGAGCTGGAGCAGTGAGGTGGTCTGAGTTGTCGAAGTTGTAGATCATATTGATCTTGTGGTGGAAGAAGGTGCTGAGTCTGTTGGAGCAGTCTTGGGAGGGTGGGACATCTGTTGTTTTGCTGCCGGGTTTGGTGAATTCCTTGATGATGGAGAAGAGTTCTTTGGTGTTGTGTGTGTTGGTGAGGATTCTATCTTGGAGGGATTTCCTCCTTGTGGATTTGATGAGTTGGTAATGTGCAGTGGTGGCTGCTTTATAGGCGGCGCGTGTTTCCGGGGTCTTGTTGTTCCTCCATGTCTTTTCGAGTCATCTGCAGGAGAGTCTGGTTTCTTGGGGTGCAGAGGTGAACCAGCTTGCTTTCTTGATGTGTCTTCTGGTGGCTTTCTTGAGGGAGGCGAGTGTGTCGGTGCACTTCGTGATCCAGCGGTGGAGGTTGCGTGCTGTGGTGTTTTTTTCTGAGGTACTCGATGGTGGGGTGTTGACGAGGGTGGAGGTGAGCTGGTCTTCGCGACTTTGTTCCAGCTTATGCGGTGGAGGCGGTAGACGTGCTTGTGTTAGGTGGGTTTTTGATGGAGAAGTGGATGCATTGGTGATCTGTCCGGAGGAGTTCCATGATGTGGCTGTAGGAGACACTGTGTTCTCAGGTGAAGACGGGTGTGCGTCCCACTGTGTGCGTTGAGGCAGTGACTAGTTGTTTCAGTCCATGTTGGCGAGGTTCTCTAGGCAGGAGACGGTATTTGAGTCTTTATGGTTATCCAGGTGGAAGTTTATGTCTTCGAGTAGGATGTAGTCTGTGGATGCAAGGGCGTGGGGTGCGATGAAGGTCAGTGATGGTGTCGATAAAGGGAGCACGGGGCCTGGTGGCCTGTAGATGAGGGTTCCGCAGAGAGTCGTTTGGGGTTGGTCTGGATCCGGAAGTGGAGGTGATCCATGAGGGTCGTTGTGTCGTCCGGGAGGGTGATCATGCGGAGGGTGCTTTTGTGAACGACGGCGATGCCTCCTCCTGGATGGATGAGGCGGTCCTTGCGCAAGATCTTGTAACCAACGGGAATAGCGGTGGTGATGTCTGGTGCAGAGTTGGCATTGGTCCTGGTTTCTATGAGGAAGGTGATGTCGGGCGAGTAGGTTTTGAGGAGGTCCCAGATTTCTATGGCGTGCTTGTGTAGGGAACGTACGTTGAGGAGGATGCAGTTGAATGGTTTATGAGCAGTGATGTCTGGTAGGTTAAGAGATGCTACTGGGGTACGGAGGTGGGTGAAGGTGCGGCGGCAGTGTAGACAGGGCCGTGGATGTAGTTAGACCAGGGTCCCTGGTGCTAGTCTGGTCGCGGACGGGCCAGACAGGCTTACCTTTGGCGCAGCCACGCAGCGGCCATCTTTAAGTAGGGATCAGGGGAGGGTGGGTCAGCTAGAAGGCGGGAGCGGGAAAGACACACTGGAGGGGGGAGGGGCCGCGGGAGCAGCAGCGGCGCGGGAAAACAAAGGAAAGAGTGAGAAGAATGAGGAGAGTGAGAAGTTCCTGGCTAACATACACCTGACTGGAGTAGAGGAGCCGGCTGGCCACACTGCACTGCACCGCATGTCATACATAGTGCCTGGGCATCTGTCGCAATGATGGGCCACCTGCACACGGGGCGGCATCGACATCTGGCAGCTCCTCCGTGTCAGTGGACCAAGCGGCTGGGGGTCGCTGGCTGCCGGGGCAGGTAACAGCAGACACCCTCGATGCCAAACTAGACTCTGTACTCGAGGCTGTGGAGAAAATAGGTACCGCCTTCAAACAAACGCGCACTTCACTTGAGGGCTAAATCGACAAAATCACAGTAGACTTCTCCCTGGAGCATGCAGATTATCGCAAGCTAACTGACAAGGTACAGGACATTGAACAAGAACTGGCCGAAGTCCACCCTATTACCTGGAATGCAGCGTTGGAGATACAGCAGCTAATAGCACGTGTGAAGTCACTAGAAAGAAGAGCTGAGGATGCGGAGGAACGCTCCCGGCAGAACAACGTGCAGGTGGTGGGTATGCTTGAGGGAGCAGAAGTAGCTGAGGCAGTGGCATATACTGAGACATGGTTACATGATCTACTGCCAGCGGTTGCACTCTCCCTATTCCTTGTACTGGAGCGGTCCTATCAAGTGCCGGCGAACTGTCTGCCGCCAGGGACAGGTCTTAGTCCCTTTCTCTTCTGCCTCCGATAGGGATGGTGACGCTGTGTTGAGGGAGGTACGCAAGCTGGGGGAGGTGAAAGTGGATAACGCCACAGTACTTTTCTTCCCTGATGACACCACTGGGGTGCAGAGGCAGAGGGGGTCGCTTCTAGTGGTTAAGTGATGCCTCCGAGAGTTGGGCATCAAATACTCCCTCCTTTTCCCGGCAAGGCTGTGAGTGTTCTTAGATGGTAACACGCGATTGTTTGACGCCACTAAACAAGTCTGGACCTGGCTGGAATCTACTGGTCGCCAGGAGGTGCGGACAGGGAGTGAGGGGTCTGTGCAATAAACTGTCATTCGTGGAGCCAGTCGTAGTGGGAGGCATGGGAGGAGCAGGCGTCCCTGCCACAACTACAAGCCACCCCCAATCTGGAGCAGATTATACAAGAGAGACGGAATGCGCTGCATGCGGCGATGATGCACGATTGCACTCAGAGACAGGATACCGATACTTTCCCTGAGCACTGCCCCAGCAACAATGGCTCCACTGTGACGAGGCCATCCAGTGCGGAGTCCAGGCGGACCCCGGATGTGACTCCTCAGATGGCAGATAACCTAATTTAATGTTTACTGGTTGTGCGTCTCTCCTTCTTCCACGGTCAGAGACAGCTCCGGAGAGACTCTGGTTTCCTGCAGTTCCTGGTCTCCAGCTTCCTGTTGCTAAAATTGCAGTGTACAGAGGTCAGCACTTAGACGGGATCAGGTCAAGTTGTCACCCAAAGGGAACGGAGTAGTTGTTCAGGTGAGTGATGCATATCAGGGGTGGTGGTCTCCTTGATGCTTCAAGCTGCAATGGCAGGAGGTCCATGGTGTCGTTGACCTTGCCAAGGATGAATTGTTAGAGTTCTTCTATTATCCAAGGGCCTCAGCTGCACGCTTGCAATGCTGTGACATCACATGTTTGACGTTCCGCTAGCGCAATCTGCCACAGCATGTTTACCAGGCCACGCAAAGCCACTTTGCGTGGCTTTTTATGGACTTGTAAATATGCGCCCCTTTCACGCATTACTCAGTGTGAAAGGGGCGTTCCAGAAGTGTTGCTGTGCGAATTCCCACACCAAACCAATGGAATCTGAAGCATTCCTAGTTTTACAGAAAACCGTAAACCTTCGAAATGCTTCAGAATCTAATACCACCCCAAGGGTGACGTTTGGGAGGCGCTACGAGGATAAATGTTTTCATTTCTCCTCTTTTTCTCACTTTTTCTATGTGTGCAGACTTCTGCAGCACACAGAGAAAGAGGAAATACCCTGGATTGATAGGTTTTGTGCAGGTAGGTGTCCCTTCCTGCACAACATCATTCAACTCTGCAACACAGTCACCCTTGCACTATGGCGCAAGGGTGCCTGTGTTGGTGCATGGCAGCCATTGTGCGTCAATGTAGGGGAAAACTACAGGGGGGCTTATTCATGAGCCTCTTCCGACAGTTTGAAGCCGCTGGTGCGTCATTTTCTTGACATACCTGCAGCGTGAATTTTGCACCACGTTGCGCCGCATTTACAAAGTGACGCATATAGGCATATGCGTGACCTTGTGAAACCCTGTGCCACATTATACCTACGTCAGGTATGATTAGGCTTTCCTGTTTTCAGTTTCTATTTTTGGTAAATTCTGGTGGGGTTTTTTCAGTGTTTTCAAGTGATTTCAATACCTTAAAAAAACAGTGGTTATCAGTGGTTACACATTTTTGCGTCATTAAAAACTACAGAAACAGTGTTTTTCCAGTGTTTATGGAACGTTTTGCTTTTATTATTGCTTGCTTTCTGCACTGATAGCGCATGGTATATAGACAGTGTAAGTATAGTGTATATGATGTCCAAATAGATTTTTGCAAATAAACTTATTGTAGTACACAATACAATACTTCTTCAGTGAGTCTTTGGTCAAGTCCGCTCGTTCTTTCCTTACCATGTAACATTTGTGAAAAGGCCCTCTCAACATTGGCACTTGAGATGGGCAACGCTAAAACAGCCAGTACACAATTTGTTAACTCTGGCCACTGACATAGCTTTCCATGCCAATACTGATTCACTTGAAGATTGCGATTCTCAGGGCAGGTTCTGCAACATTTGCGCTGATCTGGGTGCTTATGCCCTCAGAGTTATTGAAACGGTCAAAAATGAAGCAGCACTTTTGAAACTACGGAGGAAATTCCCCCTTACGGAAGGGATCTAGAACCGAGTACCACAGTGAGGTTTCATTGACTTCAAATGCCATTGGTGGTGAAGGGACATTTCTATGCATCATTGCAAGCCATTTCTCATGCATTGTAAAATAAAAGTTCCTGAATTGCTCTTCGCCATTGCTTTGCTTACCAAGTGGCAAGCACTCTTACATGGAACATGTTGCAGTGCCAAAGTTACTAAAGGTGTCGCCCAGCCTACTCTCAAGGAGATGTTTAACATCTACACCAATTATGCTGAACACTTGGCAGACAAGGGTGTTTTCAGACTCTAGTTTTTTTATTATGTCCACTACAGCAATTATGTTTTCCTGTAAAAATATAAGAATGCAGTAGAGTGTACTTTTTTTCACATCACTATCAATATGTGACCAAAGATCCTCACATTTCTTGCCTTTGGCATCATAACTCAGCAAAAATTCTGTAAACGGTTGCCACATGGATAATATAGCATTCATAGCCCCTTGGACTGAGAACCATCAGCTAAGGGACACAGTTGGGATGACTCTTTCTTTGATGCCACACAAAGCACGAAATGATAAATATTTGCGTTTTAGTTCCTGTGCATAAGAAAACAGTGCACCAGAATGGACTAAAAAGTCAATAGAATTCCTCATTAACTCTGAAGATTGTAAAGATGCTTTCAGCATACCATCTAACAAGTGGCAAGGATCTCTTACAGGGAAGCACTTCTAGCTCAGGTATCAATTTTGACAGGTCATCACACAACTTTTTCATATACGTAGCTGAATCACTGCAAATACAAACAATATCACTCCAATCTTTGTTGAACTTGGAAAGAACCTTTTTTGCAGAGCATTCCAAGTGACACTGCGTTCCATGTTTTCCAAAAGTCTGGTGTCATGTTTTAACCACTATCCCAGATGCTTGGTGATAGCACTTTTTTCACATATACTTGTCATTATACCTTGCATTGAATGTTTAAAGCCTGAGGTGTTGGCAATTCGCCTACTATCAATACTGACTCACTAGAAACTGGGGGCTGATGTATTAAGGGTTTTTACCCATTCGCTGTGGGTAAATGTGATGACACATATTAGGAAAGATTGTTATGAAACCAGCCATTTTACCTATCAGTGAAAGAATCAAGCGCAGCCAAAATATCAAATATGATTTTGATATTTCCTGATTCTCTACAGTTTATAAAATAATTAAACAAGACCTAAAACATGCTTCTAAACCATGCATCTTTAGACCAAAGACAACAAAACTGAAAAAACAAAAGGAAGAAGAAACAATATTTTAGTGGCATCCCTAAACAACAAAACTCAACCAGAATAATGTTAGCCCAGACTTTCTTACTGCTAGCTTGTATTACAAAGTTACATTGTATTGGCCCCTTCAGGAAGAAAAAAAATGACTTTCACTCTCTTTTTCCTTTCTTTGAATGGCATTTAGTTTGTGGTTGTGCAGGTGTTTTTTCAGTGTTTATATGTTTTCACTGGTGAGGGCTAGTTCTCTTTCAGTGGGGTTTTATCAGTTATTATAGGTTTAAACCTAAAACCGGACAGCCTAGGTATGATGTATACAGGGTGGGTGTTCCCACACAACAAAGCCTCGTAGGAGTGGCGCAATGCAATCTATCAGATTTCATTGTGACAATTCTAGGATGCCACTGCATCAAAACCTTACGCCTGCCTCAGGGCAGGTGTAAGAGAGATGCAGTGCCATAGGGATAGGCTGGCCCCATGCACTGCTGGAGTTGCGTCATGCTTGTGACACAACTACAGCAATGTGTGACTTTAGCGCTGACAGATACGTCAGGATTCCAGACATATCTGTCATTGATTGTGACATGGAGCGCCGAACAGTAAATACAGTGTATCCATGGTGTCGCAAGGAGGGTGCAGTGAAAAGTGTTGCAACGCTGTTTTGTCGCAGCGATGCAACACTATTCATGAATGAGGCCCAGGAATGCACCCTATCAATAAGATGTCCTTTTGTTTTGGCGCAGGGCAGCGTAGCTATATTCCTTGCGGCGCTGCCAAGCACCCAAACATCTTATATGTGGACCAAGAGTTTGCACCAATTTTAAGACCAGCTATTTTTTGGTCTTAAAAACTGCCTCTAACTGGACTTAGCTGCAGTTTTGGGGGTTATCGCCGTACGGGAACTTCATTGTAAATATCGCAAAGTGTGTTTAGCGGCAGTTTTTTCACGGGAACTCGTACCTTGCATCTCATTTTCGTTAAGTCCCGCTAACAGAAGTAGCGATCTTGAAAATTCACGTTTACGCTGGAAAAGTGCCACTAGCTGCAGTTAGTGGCAACTTGTAAATAAGGCGATTAAAAAAAACCTGCCATAACGTCAAAACATTGATGCTACGGCGGCGTTAAGTTTTATAAATATGCCCTTCTGTTCTGTGCCATGTTAGTATCAACCTGTTACACTACACTACAGACGCTGCGCCATGCCTCTTTCCGTCAGGGGCCTGAGGCAGAGAGAAGCACAGAGCAGCAAGGCGGCAGCAGTGGAGGAGTGCTGCTACACCTACCACCTTTGATTGTCAGGCCTGCTAAATCACGCAGTTTCTCAGCCGCTCCTTCTGCTTGCCCGACCCGTCTGGCCACCCAGCACTCCCCATCTGCTTTGAGAGACCCGTGAGGCAGAGGTGAGAGTGACCCAATGCAGTTTCTAGGCCCTTCTTGGCCCCCGCTTTTACCCCCGTATTTTTGCAGCTCCGGTTGCAGCTCCAGCAGCCCGGTCTCTCTGCCCCCACTGAAAGCTGTGAGCTGCAAGCTATGAGCTACAAGCTGCGAACAGACTTTGGCTGTGGGGGTCTGGCATCGCCCTGCCTGCCACCATGTGTCCGGCATTCCGCAGCGCGTTGTCTCCAGGTCACTCCAGGTTTTTCCAGGGCACGCCATACCTCCTTACCAGCGATCAGCTTAAGAGCACTTCAAGACTCACATGGCGTGCTGGTTTGGGCCTGCCCTTTGTAGCAGTGAGCCGCGGACTTGATTTTTCACAAATTTTTCTAATTCCTTGACCTGGAAACTTGAGTTTCATCGCGATTACACCCTGTCTGGTCCTCTTCTGGAGGAATTAAGCCACTCCAGGGAGCTACCATACCTTGTATGTAGCATTAGCAGGCACAAGTGTTTCAAGTGGTGCAGGAGGATTAAAAGTCTGCTAATTACGAGGCCTGCTAACTTTGAGGTGAGGAGCATGTTTGGAATAGGTGGCGTGCCTGCAGTTTTTAGGTACTGCTGCTGGAGGGTAGAGCCGAGGGGAAGCAGAGATGGTCTGGCTAGGTCCAGGTGTGGTCTGCAAGCCCCCTGTGAGCTCACTCGCACTTGGCACAAAATTAAGAACATTTGTTTATAATTCCAACTACAACTCTACTATCACTATTCAAAATCTATTCTAAGGGGAAAAAGCCAAGTTGAGGAACGTGTTGAGCTCACGTGTGCCAGGTACAAGTTGTGTGGTAGCACTTTTTAGGGACTGCTACCAGAAGGTAGAGCCGGGGAAGCGGACACTGTCTGACTAGGACCGGGTGTGGTCTGCAAGTTCCCTGAGAGCTGCCCCGCACTTGGCCTAAAATAGTTGCTCTCAACATTGATCTCAACATCATTACCACCTCTTTTATTTCACCGTTATAACTTCAAGTTTTGTATAATCTCAGCCAGTACTCAAAGTTAATTTCAAGTTTACTATAGTATTCAGAATTCTCCTGATAACCAGGCTTGCCGATAACATGCAGTCTGGATGCTCCTGTGGGGCCCCACAGCCGCTGAAAATGTGTAAGAAATCGAAGCATGAGTTTTCAAAGTCTACAATTTGTTCTCCAACAATTCATAAAACTTTAACTGGTTTTCCGTGCTCTAGCCCTGCAGCATTATGTATGGGGTCAGAGTCCCTGGTAGCTGTTTCTGAATGTGGAAATACCCAACCTTCTTTTGTGGATTATTTTACATTTCCAGGAGTCAACATAAGGGGATACAACCCTCTTGACAACCCCTAATTTGACTCTTTCATATCCAGTTTTATATGATGATTTCCTTTCAGTATTGCAGTTAGCCCAGGTTACTACATCTTGACGGAACCCATCAGATGATAGTCTAGCAAACGAGCATATACAAGGGTACCCCTGTAAATGTATGCAGTCTTTTTCCTAGCTCCTATAACAATACTCCTAAAATTGTCTTAAAAGCACATGTTCATTACGCAGATCAGGCTAACTGCCCATTACCACTTTCCCCAAAGAATCCCCTACCTGCGATTGAATATAGCCTTCTTTTAATGTAGCCTTGCCAAAATCACAACCTTTGGCAAACCTTGTGGATATAACTAGTTAAAATTCAATTTAGGACTTATCTAGAAATGAGAAATAAAGGGCAGTGGTTTGGAGTATAGGAATAATGGCGCCACTCAGGAAAATACCATCCAGATCAGTAAGATTGTTTTGTATTTATAACGGTGCTGAAAGGTGAGGAGCACCACCAGTCTCCCCAAGGTATCGGCCTGTGCCAATTGGTTAGACAAAGAAATATCCCCAGCACACGTAGGAGTAATACAGAAAATTAAAATGCACGTTGTGAGCATAAAATATACACAAGTAAGTGGGTTCTTGTAGTTTCTTTCTTTATTCTCTATTTCTTCAGACAGCCGACACGTGTTTCGTCGCAAACAGGGTAATAATCCCGCGACTTTATCAAGGCTGTACAAAAACACACAAGAGCAAGCAATGTACCACCTACAGAATAACAGGTGTACAACAATAGTATCACTCAATAATAAATACGAGTGTCCAAACAATAGATCTGTGCAAGCATGCACAAGGTGGAGATTGGGTGTGACTACCCGATAGGTTCCGAATAATCAAAAGGGTATCAACGTACCCAAAGTACCAAAAGGATGGAGGAGAAAAGTGTATTTACTGTTGACTATTGAAAGGCATCCATAAATATGTGCCGTGCAGCCAGTGTATCCAAACACAGACGAACAATCGTGACTAGGAAATCACTATGCTAAATAAAATTGGATGTCGATACGTCGTGAATGAAAATGAAAAGACACCACCTTGTATCACCCAAGTGGTAGTGAGGAAGAAAGAACCACGATAAATACCTATGTTCCTGTTGTCGTCAATTCTGTGAAACAAATAACAAAAACGGCTAGAATCTACCTTCTAGTAAGTAGAGCCTATCCAGGCGACAGAAAAACCTTTACTAACTTGAAAACCTACTTATTTTGTGGTGATAATTCCAACCCACAAGTGGGGTTCAGTATCTCGCAACGTCTCACTTCGTAGTTCAACCGTCAGATGAGGCACTCTTATAGATAAGGGGGTTCACTAACGTCATGAACATATGGAACACATATGTGTTAATGATAGTTTTAATACGTTATCTAGAGCTAACAACGCTTGAAGGAATATAGCGCGAATATGTCATTCACCATATGCTTACAGTGAGAAACATTCTTGTTATCAAGTCTTGGTATCATCTGTTGTAGGAACTGATACTTTGGAGTTTGGGACGTAATTGGATCCCTCTGACGGTTGAACTACGAAGTGAGACGTTGCGAGATACTGAACCCCACTTGTGGGTTGGAATTATCACCACAAAATAAGTAGGTTTTCAAGTTAGTAAAGGTTTTTCTGTCGCCTGGATAGGCTCTACTTACTAGAAGGTAGATTCTAGCCGTTTTTGTTATTTGTTTCACAGAATTGACGACAACAGGAACATAGGTATTTATCGTGGTTCTTTCTTCCTCACTACCACTTGGGTGATACAAGGTGGTGTCTTTTCATTTTCATTCACGACGTATCGACATCCAATTTTATTTAGCATAGTGATTTCCTAGTCACGATTGTTCGTCTGTGTTTGGATACACTGGCTGCACGGCACATATTTATTGGATGCCTTTCAATAGTCAACAGTAAATACACTTTCTCCTCCATCCTTTGGTACTTTGGGTACGTTGATACCCTTTTGATTATTCGGAACCTATCGGGTAGTCACACCCAATCTCCACCTTGTGCATGCTTGCACAGATCTATTGTTTGGACACTCGTATTTATTATTGAGTGATACTATTGTTGTACACCTGTTATTCTGTAAGGTGGTACATTGCTTGCTCTTGTGTGTTTTTGTACAGCCTTGATAAAGTCAGCGGGATTATTACCCTGTTTGCGACGAAACACGTGTCGGCTGTCTGAAGAAATAGAGAATAAAGAAAGAAAACTACAAGAACCCACTTACTTGTGTATATTTTATGCTCACAACGTGCATTTTAATTTTCTGTATTACTCCTTACGTGTGCTGGGGATATTTCTTTATCTAGAAATGACTCAAACAGCGAAAGGGCAGACCTAGACCCTTTTAACCCAGTCTCGTCTATGGGACCTTTAATTACTGATCCAAAACCGACTTTAGTACCATTGAAAATCAATCTTGAAAACACTGACAATAACAATATAAGCATCAGTAATGAGTACACCATATCAGTGACCAGTCCAATAATAGTTGACAATATGGAATTCACGTATTCATGCACTAAAATCTGCGGCCCTCTCTTTCATGGTAAAATATGATACCATTACTGCTGCTCCCTGGAAGTCCCCGAAGTCCCCTAACAGATCCTTTCACGACCTTTTTGACCCTTGGTACAATTTGCTTAGCACCATGGACGCAATGACAGCGGCTACAAACTTCCACTCAGACAAATTGAATGTACAGGTGGACTTGCTTAATACACTTGGGGTCATATTCACAAGGAGCTATCGCCGAATTAACGGCACATTATCGCAGCCAAAGTCGTGATAAATATACCTCCCCATTCACAAGCTGGTGTAAACAGCCCACAGCACCAGTTTACCCGCAATAGCAGCCTCAAAAAACATCGCCACAGAGGACCCGCGCAACTATCGTTAATGAGATGCAGAGTGGGCGTTCCCGTGCCAAAAGGCGCGACAACATCACACCTCAACATTCTCAACGACCAGCCACATCGGCAATAAAAACACAAAACAGGCGATAAGGCGCGTTAGCACCAGGAAATCTACACCTGCTCTGTCCTGGTGTAAAGTCGGACGGCAGCCTGCAAACCAAAAGGGAGCACAGCCCAGGGCTACATCGGAAGGGCAACAGATGCCATGGAGCCACCCATCATGCGGCCCGGACACCCAAGAGGGCCACAACACCCACCGCCACCACCCCCAGGACCACCCCTCCCTGGCACCCCCCCGACCAAAGACATGCCACATCAGCCACACCTAAACATGTACAAAATATTCCGCTTGATGTCGCACAATCACAACTGGTGACATGCATGTGTCGTCACAGAAATGAGCAGCACATATTCACTTTCGAAGCAACAAATGAAACTTTATTAAAATAAACACCGAAATGAAATGAAGACATATGGCCGCTCCCCTCGGGACAATACATAGGTCACAGCCTGTAAGACAAAAAACATGATGAGAAGGTGTGTCCTGCGCACATCAGAGGACAGAGAGAGAGCGAAGGAGAGAGAGAGGAAGAGAGGGAGGGAGAGAGGAAGAGAGGGAGAGAGAGAGAGAGAGAAGAGGAGAGAGAGAGGAAGAGAGGGAGAGAGAGAGAGTGCCGCCCCTGCGCACCCAGGCCACACTGCTCACCTGCTGCCACCGGTGTGTCTCCAACCACGTGCCGGTATGTATAGCAGGACACCAGGTCACACATCTGAGTCAGAGCCATCAGCTGAAACAGAGTCCAGATACATGACTGGCACAGTACACACACTTGCACAAGACAACATCGCCTGCCCGCCCATGCACACCCAGGCAGAGGCACCCCAACCCCTCCCGCCGCCCATCAGAGCATGCCCACCCATACACACCCAGGCCTCAATGCTCACCTTCCGCCACCGGCGCGTAGACAGGAGGTCCCACCACATGCCGCTGCAAGCCACAAGCCCGGGGCCCGCGGACATGGCACCCTCCACATCATGCAGCTCCGCTCCGCAGGCCACCAGGGCTCATGTTTGGTGCTGGGTCTTGATTACTCCATGGCATAGGACATACCAGTGCACCCGGCACCATCGCAGGCTGCACACCCGCTCAGCCCAATGGGTGCCACCAACTCTGGGATCCCGGAAGCGACGCCACGTGGCGGTAGGCCCGCGCTGCCCGCTGGCTCTGGCCTACACTGTGGTCCAGCAGGGCACACAAAACCTGAGCTGTCCGGACCGCCAGGACGGGGCATCATCGCAGGCTGCACACCCGCTCAGCAGCTTAAGGTGCCACTGACTTAGTGCACCCAAAGTCACCGTCCCGTGGCGGGGTGCCTGTGCCGTCCGCAAGGCCCCGTGTGCCACTAACCCTGTGCAACCCCAGTCTGCGCCACGTGGTGGTAGGCCCGTGCCGTCCACAAGGCCTCGTGTGCCACTAACCCTGTGCAACCCCAGTCTGCGCCACGTGGTGGTAGGCCCGTGCCGTCCACAAGGCCTCGTGTGCCACTAACCCTGTGCGCAAAAACTCATGGGCCCTTAATGATTGAGAACCGTGGAGCGTCCGTCATCCAGTCACCACCGGCAGAGGGGAATGTGACGTCGTCGGCCCCTTATGTTGGCGGAGTCACATGGCCTGTGACGCCTGTGCCGGATGGGTGTGGTGTGCGTGCAAACCTGCCCTCAGGGACTGGCTGTGACATGCTGACAACTAGGCCAGTGACCTGCACACCACCAGCGAGTACGCCTGCGACGGGTAGCAATGAGGGCCCCCCCTCGGACCGTTAGCGGAGTGGTCTGGCCTGTACGCCGGACCAGCGCAGGGCTTGCAACAATGACTTGTGGGCTCTGAGCGTGGTTCAGTCCATGTCCGGACAAGGAAGTGACTGATGCGTGTGTCCCTGTTGTAGTGTTCACGGGACCCGGTACACAAAATGCAATGTAGCACCCTCTGACTGGCATCCCACAGGATGAACATCATTGACGCAAGGGAAGTCACTGTCCCTACATTCATCCACACATTCACACATGAATGATGCAAGACATGACACAGCAGTGCGTCACTGGATGTTTATTGCACATCCAGTGCAGTTATGCAGCTGGAGCGGTACAGGGCAATGCCGAGCACACTACACAATATGGGCACGTGGAGGGCCAGCCAAAGTCCATCCGGGGATGACATGTACTGCGGAAGAGGAAGGGTACAGTCCGCAGTCTGGTCGCCGTGTCATTAGTCGTCAAACAGGATGTGGCAGTCCACGTCGCTGTCCAAGGTGAGTGCATCGGAGTGTATCGGGGGTCAGTGGAAGGCCATGTGCGGGACCAAGCAGAAACAGGCCAGGTGGCGGAAATGTATGCTAGTGCCTCCTTCTGAGAGCCAACCCATCCACGTCCTCATCCTCGGATGTGTGCTCTGCCCCACCTGTGGGTGTTGCAGTACCGGCTGCGGCACTGTGTGCCACTGACACATCAGGGGCCTGAGTGGATACACCTGCCACACTGGGAGGCACTGACACACCAGGGGGCGGAGATGTGGATGGTGTGGGGGCAGCCGCATTTATCAGCGACACGCCCTGTGGCAGCAATGCCATGATGAAGTACTGCAGGGCATGGTAGATCCCTGCTACATTTCGATGGTGTGCAGCGGTGGCTGCCATCCTTTCTGCCTCCATCCGCACCATGTCCTCCAGGAGCCTCCGCATGTGTGCCAGCTCACGGCTGGCATCGCTGGAGCCACTCTGAGTGGACAGGTGTTCTTCTCTCTGCGTCATGACTCCAGCGATGTCAGTCAGGGCTGGTTGGAGTCCATGGGGCGGACGTAGACACCCATGGATGGCGTCCAGTTTGGTAGCCATGAGTTCGAACCCCACCCGCACCTGCTCAGCCGTCTCCCTCTGGCCCTCCAGCACACGGCGTTGGAAGGCCATGTGTTGTTCTTGGGGGTCTTGGGAGAGTGCTGGGGCTGTGGGTGCCTCCTGCTGGGTGGTTTGGGTGGTGGGTGGGGTCTCATCGATGTGGCTGGGCTGCCCTGATCCTGGAGGTGAGTGGGGATGAGGTCAATGATGTCTTGGATGGTTTGGGTGTCGATGCTGGTGTTGTCCTCCTCGTTATCAGTGAAGAGTGGCTGGGACTGCTCTGCAGGAGGTGTTGACGATGCCCCTGCGATGTGAAGGGGAGAGGGTGTATTACAATGTGTCCACATGTATGTAGCCGCATGGTACAGGTTGACATTCAGACAGCATGGCATTGTACATTGTGACAGTCTGTGGGTCTGGGCGAGGACCCAGGGTCATTGTGGGTGTGCACTGTGCCCTGCTTGCTTGTGCATGTGTGCCATTGTGGCCATCTCCACCCGTCCCCCCAGTACCTGGTGATCACTCACCCTGTTGCGGTTGTGTTGTGTCCTGTCGAGCAGTGTCCGGTCCCCCGACTCCAGCCACAGTCTCCACACTGATGACTGTCGACACCAGCTCCTCCATGTCATCCAGCTCCAGCTGTGGTGCTGGGCCCCTACCTCCGGTCTGCGTTGCTGCCTTCTGGTTGGCAGTGAGTTTCTCCTTGGTCTTCCGCTTGATGTCATTCCATCACCTCTTGACCTCGTCCATTGTCCGCTTGTGCTCTCCGACGGCATTCACCTTGTCGACGATGTCCCGCCATATTCCAGTTTTGGTGCCCAATGACACGTTGGAGGTGACGAAGAGTTGTTGATGGTGTTCCATCACCTCCGTGACTATGATCCTGTTCGCCTGCGGACTGAACTTGGTCTTCCTCGTCTTCTTGTCCTTGCCCTTCCCTGTCCCCGAGGTCCCAGGCTGGTCGTCCGGGGTGCTTGTGGGGTTGCGCTCGTCCTCTGCGCCTGCTCCGGCTGCCTCCATGGTGCTTGGGTGTTGGTCAGTTTGTGTGTGGGTGTTTTTTCTACTTTTATGGTGATTTTTGACGCCTGCCAGGTGTGTGTTGCAGGCCTGGCGCTGCTTGTCGCTAATATCCTCATCGCGCTTTGGCCCATCCAGTGTTTTTTGGTGCTGTGGTTTGTGTTTTTATCTCCATCGTGGTGGTTGTATCGCGGACATTGTCCGCGGTTTCGGCAGACTATTGCTTGCTACCGCCTTGTTGTGAATTCCACGTTGACACAGGGTTATTTTCCCGCGATAGGCTGCGATATTGAAAGTTGCGTTACACTACTCTTGCAGTAGTTATCGCACGTTCTTGTGAATATACCCCTTGCTCTTTTTGTTGCTAGAATAGAATCCAAATGACAAAATCTGAGAGATTCAACTGTAAGAGCGCAATATGATACCAGTGGTCAATTAGTTACATGGACCTGCCCTCACATGTTGGCTAATGTTTCAAAACTTCCGATGATAGTTGTTTCATTAGTGGAGGAAGTCAAAAACATGGTCACCTTTCAACGGTTAAAGGCCACAGAAAACTCATCCATTGGTACCCAAACCAACCTGCATGGAGACTTCCAAACTCAGGGCTCACCATCTGTATCTGTACATCAACATCTGGTGACTGTTGGAACTATAGTGGAGGAATTTAATGCTATGACTAATGCCCCACAGCGAAACGTCGCAGAGAACACATTCATTGACACCGATTTTGAAGTTCAAGGACAAAGAGAGACCCAAATTCAGTGTTAACTACCTGCACTCACAGACCAGAATTACCCATTATCCACAGAGAAGACCACGCTCAGCAGAGCTTTGCTGGGGCCAAATTTCACCCATGAACTCTAATTTGCAAAAAGGGCAAATAAAAGAGCAAGAAAAAGACTAAGAAAGACGCGTAACAAATCAAAGAAACCAATAACAACCTCAAGTGATGCTATAACGTTAGATGACTGTTACCCAATATTCAAGTCCAAATGTAACCTCTGTCAAAATGGGGTGAAGGTAGCAGTAACTGAGGAAGCCTTGATTGATCAGCAGTTGGTTGCTGACATTAAACTGGTTAGTTGTGCCAAGCCTGAATTAGACCCTCAAACAGAAAGGTGCTCAGTTCAGTCCATTACTATTAAAGATTCGCCTCTCAACGCAAATGAAGCGGAAGGCTGAAACAAATCACTCACAGTTATAAATCCCAGTCAAATCAGTGGTATGGTGAATCCACAATGAGGAATTACTATGACATCCTTAGCTAATAATGTTAGTAACCATAAAATGCTTGATGCATCTCAAGAGGGAATCTCTGCAGGGTGCCCAGACATTTCATCTCAGTTGGGAAATTCGATTAGATCCACCCTTAAAAAACTCCAACTGAACAAACTCCTGCTCTTGCACACTGCACTTACATCTATCCTGGAAAAACAGACAAAATCGCTGTCAAAGCTAAATGACATGGCTGAAGAGCACACCGGTGCTAGCAACACTGGCAATATCCTATGTCAACAAACATCCACATTGCCTGAACCCTCAACCATATCTTCAGTGCTCGATTGGTAAAGCCTGCCTTAAACAAATCATGCCTGCAAGGTTGATTGGCTTCCAGATCAAAGAAATGAACCCAAAATAGCCCTCCTTACCACGATTGTTCATTGCAGACTAAGTGGATATACATTTGAGTCTTTCAACCATTTAATATGTTGTTGCCGGCGTTGCTGCACTCCCAGGTCACCTTGTTAAAACTGCTTTTTTTAACTCATAGAATAAGAACCTGCCACGAGACCAGGAACTTTGTCTTCACAATGACGTAGCCAACCGATCTGGCCAAATTTGGCAAATATATCAACCTAATACAAAAACTCCTAATAGAACTCTATAAAAATGGTTAGATCCATCCCAGAAAAACAAACCATGCCTCAGAAAGCCATTGATAGCAAGTGCTGGCCTCTATCTGAACTCGAGCAATATTTATGTATCATTCACCACAGCCATTCCACTGCTTTTCACTCATGGTCTTTTAACACCTCTGTTAGACCTGGCATCATTGGCGTGGGTTTCCTCTGTATCTTTGCCATTGCCTCCTGTTATTTTGCTGTGTGGTGGACTTCACATTGCTGGTCTAGATGCTTTGGGCACTATGCCACTGCTGTTCAGTGCCAAAGTGCAAGTGCTCCCTTCGGAAATTGTTGTTATGGATTGGTGTTTCCATGATTGGTTTATTTGTTTTACTGATAAGTCCCTAGTACAGTGCACTGTGTGTGCCTAGGGCCTGTAAACCAAATGCTGCTAGTAGGCTTGCAGCACTGATTGTGCCACCTACACACGCAGCCTTGCAACTAGGTCTCAGGCCTGCCATTGCGGTGCCTGTGTGCAATCTAGTACTGCCTTGTCGACCTGGTAAGTGCACCCACTTGCCAGGCCCTAACCTTCCCTTTTCTTACATGTGAGTCACCCCTAAGGTAGGCCCAAGGTACCCTTGTGGGAAGGGTGCAGTGTATGTGAAAGGTAGTACATGCTCTGATGTGTCTGGCCTGTCCTGATAGTGAAATACTACTAATTTCGTTTTTCACTATGGCAGGGCTATCTGTCGCATAGGATAGAATGGGGAGTTTGCTCATAACATCTTATGAGCATTACTGCCCATGGTAACAAGATAGGAAAATAAAGTTTAGTATGCCTGAACTGAGAATCTAAAGATGCATCTTTTAGTACAGGTGATTTTTACATTCTGTGTTTGAAAATACTACTTTTAGAATGTAGGTATTTTCTTGTTTAGCCATCCTGTGTGCCTCTGTTGGTTTTGTGTATTGACTGTCTGGTTTAGGAGTGTCAGGGGCTGAGGATGTGCATTCTGATCAGACAGCCACTTGGGGGGTAGGAGGGTTAGGTGTGTACTGCCTTTCCAGGGTGAGTCAGGGCTGGGCTGAATAGACCTGGGCTGCATTCAGAGTAGGGGTAGGAGATTCCTTTCACACCTGAATGGGCCTGGTCTGCCTTAGACAATGCTGTCTCCACCTCCTGCCAGGCAGCTGCACCAGAGAGGACAGAACTGGTTTTGGCTGAGCACAGACACTCTCTGCCTCCAGAGAACAAAGGATTTTGTATTATAAAAAGAGGGGCCCAGACCTCAGACTTTTAGTTCACTTCTGGGAATCAAGAGGAACATTTGCCAAGGAGAAGAGCTGGAGAAACTGAGGAGAAGTACTACCCCTTTGCTGTGTGCTGTCTGGGGTTGGCTTGCAGTGGCTGTTTCTGCCAAGGAAAGGACAAGGGCTTTGCTGTGTGCTGTGTGCTTGTCCCCTGCTTGAGGAAGATCTCCAAGGGTTTGAAGTAGTGCTTGCCTCCTGTTCTGAAGTCTCAGGGAGACAAAGAGTTCACCCCCAACTCCCTGAACTTCCTTGCTGGGAGTTCTGACCTGCCAAGAGGTGCCTTTAGCTGTTCTGGGCCTCTGGAGGTTGTTCTGGCTGTTGGGAGCTGGAAAAGCAACGCAACGACGAGAAGCGCGATGCAACCGAACCTGTTTCTGACTCATCGCCAAAGATACCGACGCAGCGCCTGCCCGCAGCACGAGAAATCGCCACACTCCGCATCGAGTGCACCAATCTCCGAAGTCCGAGATCACCGCACTGCTTCCGATGCAAGCCCTGCTGTGCGGCTGCAGGAACCCACGCATCGTCCCGGATCGTCGCATCCAAGCGCCAGGTCTGTCGCATCATTAGGGTACGCAGTAAGAAACCGATGCATCACCTCCCCACGCAGTAAGAAACCGACGCATTACCTCCTCTCCGGTAAGGAACCGACGCATCACCTCCCCAGCGCAGCAGTAAGGAACCGACGCATCACCTCCCCCGGAGCAGGGAACCGACTCATCACCTTCCCTGAGTGTAAGGAACCGACGCATCACCTTCCCTGCGACCCTTTTTGTTTGTATGCGCGACGCATCCAAGGTACTTTGTGTGAAAAGTGTCGCATCTGCAATTTGCTTTAAACTGAACTATTCCTACCATTTGAAAATCATATTTTTATTACTGTGTGGTAGATTTTTGTTGTTTTGGTCTTGTTGTGGTTTAGAAAAAGAGTACTTTATTTTTCTAAACTGGTGTGGTGTCCATTTGTAGAGTTTTCACTGTATTAATGTATGCATGCACAAATGCTTTACACACTGCCTCTGAGATACCAAGGGGGTGAGCAGGGGTTATTTTAGAAGTGTATCCCTCTTACCCTGACTAGGAAGAAGGGTCCCTATTTGGACACAGGTGCAAACCATTGCCAACTATAGACCCCCATTTCTAACAACCCCTCTTTATATTAAACCTTTTAATCTTTAGCAGTCAACCAGATAGCGGTATTTGATAAGTATCTTGTGGTGGCCTCTCTCTGAACCTGTGCAATATTCACGTATCATTCACTTTGGTTGTTCCATTGCTTTTCACTAATAGTCTCTTAAGGTCTCTTTTTATATTGAACTTTTTCATCTTTAGCACTCGACCAGATAGCGCTATTTTATAAGAATTTTAGCCACCACTAGGCACTTTACATTTCTGTGCGAAGGCTTATGTTTGCTGCTGTGACTTCAAATTCTTTCGAGAGTAGTTGCATCTTTATGGATATTCTAGTTACTGTTGAGCACTGTATATGTTTGCTGCTAACTTCAGGACTCTATCTAGAGCATTTAATGTAACCCTCATGGCATCTTTTAAGGTGCTCTTTAAGCATCTTACATCCTCACAAGCATGTTTGTGAGATTAGATATGATTCAAGGTTCTCTCTCATAGCATTTTTTATTGTGTCCCTTAAGATACTTAAAATGATTTATTTCAATGCACCTGTTTTGTCTAGACTATCTCTTGTAAAGACTTCTTTCTCTCTACAAATATTGTAAAGATTTTAATTGTTACAAGCAGGATCCTCATTGTCTAACTCTCACCTTAATGATTGTAGGTTAATTTTTATTCCTAAATATCAATCCAGAGGCCCCTTCGATATTCTAAATCATAGTGCCATTTTAAAACTTTTAGTAACGATTCCGACGTTATTTGGTCTTAAGTCTATAGACATTGAGGCAATTCAGTATAGTCAAGATCCTTCCTACTCTTCATGGGAAATTACCTTAGTTACATGGTCAACCCAGGTACTAGCAACTAGAGTTTTTAATTGTAGAGTGCAGTTGCAAAGTGGGGATCAAAATCAGGAAGGATGCTTCTTCAAACTTTCCATTAATATTAATTCCATCATCTCCCTTAATAAGGGAAGGGCAGGGTATCCCCACTCTCAAATCATTCCAGCAGCCCACTATGCTATCACGAGGTACTATTGGCCTTCTGCTGAAACCTCCAAAATGCTGAACTTTAAAATCATAAACTCAGCTTTTAAGTCACGTTCCAGTGAACAAAGTCCCAGGAAGAATATCCAAATGGAGAATTGGTCTTGGCTCCCGTCTTTCAAAATTGTCTCAAGAATCACTTGCGAAAATTGAAAATCAGCAAAGCTTGATCATGGTAGCTCGTAGGAACTCTACATCATCCTATTCTACACTGGAGGTGCTCAAAAAAGCAAAAACGTTAGCACTCCTCAAACGGATTAGCAGTAATGGGGTGCCAGGTCCAAACAGCCTACCAAACACCATCTTTACGGCCAAACCCAATATGTAGTCATCTGTGTTGACTCCCCTATACAATGAAGTCATTTTGAGAGAGTCTATTCCAGAGTCATGGCTAGGAAGCATCATGCAACCTATATATAAGAGTGGCCCTGCAGAATCACCTACAAATTATGACTAATTTGCTTTAACAGACGTAGAGGCAAATATTTTTGCAAAAGGTCCCAACCAATACTAGAAAGACTGTCACTCAGGCCCTCTTCACCAGCCACCTCCACTACAGCAACGCCCTCAATGCCGGCATCTTCACCCAGTTCCTCAGAAGACTCCAGACCATACAGAATGCTGCAGCCAGACTCATCTTGGACCTCCCCATACGAACCCACATCGCCCCCCACCTGAGAGACCTCCACTGGCTCCCCATCCAGAAATGATGCTAGTTTTAGATCATGAGACATGCCTACAAAGCTATCCATGACCTAGTACCTGCATACATCAACTATCGACTGAACTTCCACCAACCCTCTAGACACCTGCGCTCCTCTTCACTCACCTTTGAACATACACCCCTCATCTGTCACAGCCGCAGCTGTGGCCTCTCCTTCTCCTACATCACTGCCAAAACCTGGAACCACCTTCCCCTCCAGCTCCGTACAGCCCTTCGCTGGCAGACTTCAGAAAGAGACTCAAGACTCAAGACCTGACTCTTCGACAAAGATACAGCGCCTAGATACCTCTAGGGGTGAGAGTGTTGTGCTTCATAAATGCTGTTTCATTGATTGATTGATTGATTTGACACCGCTGCTCATCCCATTGAATCAGACTGAATTTCGTAAGGGCCTGTTGACTGATACCAATCTGCATGCCCTGACGCTCCTGGCTGAGACTGCCATATCAATGAAGCACAAACTTTATATCTCTTTCATTGATTTACAGGTGGCCTTTGACACTATTCCCCAGGTTCTGCTCTGGCAAACGTAAGCCGCATGGGGTGGCCCAACGAAACTTCTGGACCTCATTATAAGCCTTCATACGAACACCTGGGTCCAGATCAAGTTGGGGGGGATGGCACATCTCTTACCGGGGAACTGAAACATCAAATGACCTAAAACAGGGGTGCGTTCTCGCGTCCTGTTTATTTAATCTCTTTATGGCAGACCTTAAACAACAGTTGGGAAAAACGATCTCCCACCCTCCTAGGTTGTCAAATATTCCACCACAATTCCTTCAATATGCTGATGATACTGTTAACTTAGTCAAACACATATAAGTCTGCAGCATTTAACCAACTCCTTTGACGAATATGTATTAGCCAATGATCTTGAGCTTAACATTAAAAAAAACTAAGGTCATGTTAATTGGTGCATCTCCATTCAAATCACGGTCCTGGTATTCAAGAGGGAAACTAATTGAATCAGTTTAATGCTATAAGTACTTGGCATTATGTACGGCAATAACATTTCCTTCAGGAGCCATTTTGACTTACTCAGAGCTAAAGCTGCTACTAAAATCTTTACCTTTATTCGATCTTAATTTGGCCCCTGTCCCTTGAGTCAGGAGAGCCAGAGCTGGAGGCCGCTCCTTTCGTGCCAAGGCTCCTGTTCTTTGGAATTCACTACCTGATTACATAGGAACACTAAGCACCATGTGCACTTCAGGAAATCCCTAAAGACATTGCTTTTCCCCACCTAATTGCCTTACTTTTTTTTTTTCTTTGATAGGTCGATAGCTACAGCTTATCCATCTTCGAGATCTAGTGCTGGGAAGCCCCGTTATTGGGGCAGGTATGCGCTTTATAAATTCCCATAACATGACCTTTAAGACTCTTTGTGATAAATAGCCATGTTTATCTTATGTCCGTCTTGTGAATATAATGACAGCTAAATTAATTCCAGCTTTAACATACGGTTCATTTATTTTTCGAGGGAAAGATGCCAAGCTATTAGATAAAATCTATTTTTAAGATTCCGATAAATATTGGCCAGGCTCAAATTTGATTAGAGTTTGGCCATCAAAGGCAGGCCTTAGTGCAGCAAACAGAATTTCTGAAATATTTGTCTTCCTTGGCTTCATTGGTACCTGGCCTCCTGCCAACATGTGCTGGTTGGCAATCATCCATTCTTCCCATACCGGCCAATGGCGGGTGTACATGACGGATTCCATCCAAGCCTTTGGCCTACAGGATGAATGACCTGTTCATATGATGCAGCATGCTTCAAGCGCTTCTTGACTCAATCAACAATATTTCTTTCGTTCCATTTGGACAAAGGAATCATTGCAGCTAAAAGACATGCTTGGTCAGTCATCAACTCTTATGAAACTTTGGGGGATATTCTCAAGAACGTGCGATAATCATCGCCAAAATAGGTTAACGCAATTTTTCATATCGCCGTCTATCGCGGGAAAATAACACTGTGTTAACGTCGTATTCTCAACATGGCGGTAATATGCGATAGTTTCCTGATAATGCGTCAAATGTCCGCGATAAAATTACTGGGACGGCGATAAAAATCTAAAGCCGAACGTGAAAAAAGTGGCGATGGGCCCAACCGCAATAAAAAAATCAGCGATAAGCTGCGCCAGGCCTGCAATTCACACACGTCAGACGGGAAAAATCACTATAAAAGCAGGAAAAAAAACCACAAACAAAACCAAAACCAAAACAACTGCGGTAGCCAGAGCAAGTACAGAGGACAACCAGAACCCCACAAGCCCCACGGATGACCAGTCTGGGACCTCGGTTCAGTCTGCAGGAAAACAGGATCCTGATAACGGAGGTGATAGAACACCATCAACAACTGTTCGTCACCTCCACTGTGTCATTGGCAACAAAAAATGGAATATGGCAGTCCATCGTGGACAAGGTGAATGCAGTCGGAGTGCTGAGGAGGACAATGGAAGAGCTCAAGAGATGCTGGAATGATGTGAAGCGCTAAACTAAGCAGAAACTCGGCAACAACCAGAAGGCAGCAATGCAGACTGGAGGTGGGAGTCCAGCGCCACAGGAGGAGCTGGATGAGATGGAGGAAATGGTGTCCACAGACATCAGTGTGGAGACGGTGGCAGGAGTTGGGGGACCGGACACTGCTCAACATGACCTGACACAACAGCAACAGGGTGAGTAACGACCAGGGACTGGGGGAACGGGGGGAGATGGGCACAATGTCACACATGCACAATTAAGTATAGCACAGTGCACACCCACAATGACTCTGGATCATGTCCCTGATCCCCTTGGCACACTGCCGCACACCTAGAAACAGCAAGTAGGCCCCCGTCGACTATGTGCCCAGAGGGGGCCCTTCCCACACATCACCAATCTCACAACCAACCCATGCACATGTGCCAAACCCAGCAAAGCGGCGTGTCTGTGAGCCACACTGACAATGCAAGTGACACTGCATGACGAATAGCATGGCTGCAGTCAATATATCATGACATGTTGCACGCCACAACACTGAGGTGGCTGAGTGTGGACCACAGCCGTAAAGGAGCAGGTCAAACTCTGACACATCCACCTGCCCAAACAACACCTGACCTGAACAACACACCTGCGGACAAACCATGCCCCAGAGTCCCAACTCCCACCAAGAGCTCAATTTACCCAAGTATGCAACATCTCAGCACTGTATAAGCACAGAAGTCAAAGGCACACCGCCTGAAAGGGATAAGGGGCAGCAAAATCAGAGCTGCAGGGGCGACTCTCCCAAAATGCAGCACACACACATAACATTCAGAGCACATCAACATTGACAACAATGTGGTACAAACTGCAACACGTTCACAACAGAACAGAGGTTACAACTGGTGCTGCTTGTGTTTAGAAACTGGCCAATCACATTTGGCATAGCAGGGAAATGTGAGATGATAATGTACAAGTACAAACACACATCCGTGATGTTGTAAAAATGTCCACTGTCCCGCATCAAATAGGCAGCTCCTCCCAAACAGTCACAATGTACATTGTCATTCAGTCTGTATGTAAACTTGTACAATGCGTCAACATACATGTGAACACAATGTTAAACTGCATCTCCCCTTCACATTGCAGAGGGAGAATCAACACCTCCTGCAGAGCAGACCGAACATCTCTTCACTGATGACGAAGAGGACCTCCACACCTTCGACACCGACGCCCTCCAAGAGCTCATGGACAGCTTCAGCACCTCACCTCCAGGAGCAGGGCAGCCCAGCTGCATCGAGGAGACCTCACCCCTGCACAGACCACACAGCAGGAAGCACCCACCACCACGGCTGTCTCCCAGGACCCCCACAAACAACACATGGCCTTCCAACGCTGTGTGTTAGGGTGCCAGGAGAAGATGGCTGATCAGGTGCGGGTGGGGTTCGACCTCATGGCAGCCAAACTAGATGCTATACGTGGGTGTCTAAGTCCCATCAGGGACCACTTACAGTCCCTAACGGTCTTCCCCACTGTCAGAGGTGACATGGTTGCGTCCACTGTCCACAACACTACAAACACCAGCAGTATATGTCCACATGGACATGTCTGTGCTCTGCATACTGAAGTCTGTCCAGCACATCACCGCCACACTTGGCATTGTGTACATTCTTATTCATGGGTCACTTGCCTCCTTCGCACAGACTTGGTTCCCACCTCTCCCCACATTCTGCAATTGTGTGGCAGAGGTGCCATGACATGGATGGTTTGTCTACATGGCTGGCCATGGTTACCACAGTTACTTGTGTTGTCGTGTCTGGTAGGTGGGCATGTTGTTTGGCATGTTGTATGTGATTTTGTAACATGTGCATTCCCACAGTTGTGAGTTGCATGATTGTGAAGTTGAGGTGTGTGGTGTGTTCATTTGGTACTTACCAACGAGCAGTGCATTTCCATAGGTGCCATCCTGGAAGCGCTGGTTGATGATGGACTTTCGGAAGATGTAGGAATCATGCACACTGCCTGGGTAGTTGGCGACGACGTTGGTGAAGAGTCCCCGGTGGTCCACTATTGCCTGCACATTGATGGAATGCGTGTGCTTTCTGTTGCGGTAATTGTGTGCAGTGTCGGCAGGGGGCACAAGTAGGACATGTGTGCAGTCAATTGCCTCCAACACGTGCGGGAAGCCAGCTATGGCGTAGAAGCCTTGCTTGGTCTCCAGCTCTTCCTGCACAGTGTGGGGGAAGTGAAGCTGATGATGGCATCCAAGACAGGTGTGAGCGTCGTTGATAAGGCTGGCTGTGAGACTCCTCCAACTCTGGCAGTTGTTGGTTGGAAGGTACCAGAGGCCAACAGGTGCAGCACAGCCAGCAGCTTTGTCTGCGGAGGGATGTTGGTTGTCCGCTGTGTTGGTACCGTCAGCCTGTGGGCAATGTGGGTCAGGATGCGGAGGATGGTTGTCCTTTTGAGCCTGTAGTGGGCAATGACATCCTCTGGCGTTAAGTCTGTGAGGCTGGTGCGTTTTCGGAAGGTCCGCTGTCTTGTTCTGCGCTGCCTCTGTGGTAGTCCGGGGGGCGGGTGGCCAGGGGGGGGGCTGGGGGTGGTGGCGGTGGGTGTTGTGGCCCTCTTGTGTCTCCGAGCTGCATGATCAGTAGCTCCATGACATGTGTTGGACTTCAGATGTAGCTCTGTGCTGGGCTCCCTTTCTACTGCAGGTTGTCGTCCTGCTTAACACCAGTAATGATTAGGTGTTAAATCCCTGCTGCTAACGCGCCTCATCGCCTGTTTTAGGATCGCTTGGAACGCCTACTCTGCATATCATTAGCGTCAGTTGTCGCTCTCATCCGTGGCGATGTTTTTTGCGGCCTCGCGATATCGGCAGTTTGCACCAGCTTGAGGATAGGGCGATAAATCTATTGCCACTTTTGCGGCGCTAAAGTGCCGATAAATCGGCGATAAGTCCTTGAGAATATGCCCCTTTGGGTATTCAGACTTACTTGACCACACATTTCTCTCCACGTATGACAGATTCATTCCTGAGGTTAGACTTGACGCCAGGGCCGGACTGGGATCGCAAACCAGCCCAGGCACTTGAGTCCTACCGGCCCCAGTGGGGGGGCATGTACTGACGGGAACACTGCTGCTGCGTGCGCGCTTGTTACTGGGAGCCGATTTGCTGCTGCAAAACCGGCACCCAGTAACAAAAACGGCCCCAACCGGTCCAGAACCGGCCCCCACCCCTCCGGCCCACCGGGGAAACGCCCGGTGCCCGCTACGGCCAGTCCGGCCCTGCTTGACGCTTATCCTACTAGGGATGGGGCTCCAAAATAATAGTAATAAATGCAGGTTTTGTGGCTACGTGGAGGAAATGCTATTGCACATAGTATGTATTTGTCCAAGATGATTACAATTCCATCAAAGTTTGCCAAGACCTTTATTTTTAAAAGCTGGGGTAAGAACGTGCTGTCAAGCCCTTATTTTATGTTTATCAGGCAATTCTATTCCACTTATCTTCTGGTTCGTTAAGTTTTTGGCTGAGGCCGAAAAATAATTGTCTGCTTCAAATTAATTTGCTTTTTAATTGAGAACACTGCTATTTGTTGATAGCCGATTCACTGAATCAATCATTTCCTAGGCTCTTTAAGTCACTATATTCCTGCTGAGCTTTTTGTTATCCAAGGGTTGAATAGGGAATATCTTTCAACAGTTTGCACTTTAGTATGTTTGAACATGTTTTGTAAATGCTTTTCCCACGCCTCACTGTTAAGTAATGCTTGATTATAATTTTAGTTGACTTGGAGCTTTGGACTTATGGAATTATTTGGCTACATAAATTGCAGCAAATTGATACAATCAGTTAATTCATTTGTTTCAACTCTGTTGCTAAGTAATGTTTAGATCAATTGCTTGTTTATATGCACTTTGCACTTTCATGATTTCCATCAATATATTTTATTTTCAGGGTCAAAACGTTGAAAATGTGTTTTGCATTTCAATCCTGTTTAGAGTTATGTTGTATATATGTCTGAATTCGTTTAATTTCTAGGTTTATCAAGTCATACTACTTTTGTCGAGACTTTGAGTCACTGAAGTATTGAATAGGAAAATTATTTAATAGTATGCACTTTAGCACTCTTGTACTTATGTCCTGTGATGTCATGTTGCTAAGCAATGACCAGTTATAATTTCCAAGACAAATTTTATTGGGTTTTTGCCAACATTGTGACCCATTGTGACCCAGTCGGGCTAAGAACATATATTTTGTGCTACATGATAAAACGTGTATCTAATTCCCAACTAGAAGACCTGAAAAAAACATAGAAAACATAAACATGTGCACAGTAAACCCACGGCATCCCCCCACCTCTACCGATGCAGAGTCTAAAGGCTTAAACAATTGTGGTCTGTGCATACTCAGCAACCTCACGAACATTCTGATCATGGTGCCTAATTTTGGCATCCAGTTACAGCTCAGCAGTGTGCATTGGCTCTAGAAACAAACCCCGGTAATCTGTCCACCTCTGCCAGATTTTAGGATTTGGGGGCAACCCCTCGCCTGAAATACCTCAACCTCAAGTCCCCTGCAAAAGTCCATCCCCCATTTCCAAACACTTAGATGCGGTGGTTCAGCAGCCTTCCATTGTCATGCATTGTCTCTTTTGGCCAGAGTGAGGCCGAGGAATATTAAGTGGCGCTTATATCTGTTGCCGCCTATGCCCCCAGTACTATGCAAAAGGAGCAATTGAGACCCATGCACCACAACCGGCACCTTGTACAGTACACTCTGTGGAGGTATTTAAACTGGGTTAATCATAAACGGGAAGATATCGCCGCTCCACAGGGGGGTTCCAAGGCTTTCGCCCAATCATCGTCATCTATATCACCTAAATCCGTCTGCCATGCTGCCCGGAGGGCAGATAATATAGTGGGGCTGTTCGTGACCAAGGTCTGGTATATCTTGGAGGTCTTGTTGCTGGTATTCAGACAGGATATCGAGTTTGAAATGTCGACTTACACAAATATCGAGTTGGAAATATCGTGACACAGAAATATTGATAATAAGAATATCGTGGTCAAGAATATCGAATTTAACGTAAGAGATATCGTTTTTAAAAATATAGAAGTCATTAATATTGTTTCCAAAAATATAGTTGTTTAAAATATCGATTTTGGTATTAGTGTTATGTATTTTAGTTTATATTTTAAATGTATGTGATGTAAGTTTTTTTGCATTAATATTGTTTATGTATTTTAATATATGTATTACATTTTTAATAGTTATCAATTTTATTTAAAGTAAAATTTGCGTTTTTTTGTTCCGTAGCGGGTTGTGGGTTTATAGGGGAATAGGGTGGGAAGTAATTTAATTATAATAAATTAATGATTATTTTTTATTTGTTAATATTTATTAAATTAAGATTTTATAGGTTTAATTGTGGGACATAATTTATTTGTAATTCATTATTAATTGGTTGTTAATTAATATTAATTAATTAATTGATAATTAATTTTGGACTTGTGTAATATTTGTAGGTGAGGGTTGCGGGGTTTAGAGGGGTAAAGGGTGGGAAGTAATTTATTTTTGATTAATTAATAATTAGTTGTTCATTTATATTAATTGATTTATTGTAAATTAATTATGGAAATTGTGTAATCAATTTTAGGTGCAGGTTGTGGGGTTTATAGGGGTAAAGGGTGGGACATAATTTATGTTTAGTTAATTAATAATTAGTTGTTAATTAATATTATTTCATTAATTGAAAATTAAATATGGAAATTGTGGAATTTATTTTAGGTGTGGGTTGTGGGGTTAATTAATTGATATTTAATTAGGGTAATTATTTATATTTTTTGTGTGTGGGTTTTATTTTTATAGGGGTAAAGGGTGGGGAGTAAATTAATTTTACTTACTTTATAATTAGTTGTTGAAAATATGTTTTAATCGTGTAATTATTTTTTTACAGTTTAATTTTAGCTGTTGGTTGTGGGGATTATAGGGGTAAAGTGTGGAAAGTTTATTAATTTTTATGAGTTTTAATTTGTTTTTTAATTAATATTTAAATTTAGATGTGGGATGTGAATTGTGTGGTGTTATAGGGGAGGAAATATAAAAAAGTAAATGTTTGTAATAATTTAAGTTTTAGTTTTTTAAATAATTTCTAATTAAACATATTTATTAGTTTTTAAATTATTTTTTATTTTGTAAATATAATATTTGTAGGTATTTGTCATATGTATTTAACATTATAATATGTTTATTTATAATTTTTAATATTAAATATATTTGTATTTTATTTTTTAACATATTTATATATATTTCTATTTATTTTGCTTTTTTTAAAATATTTTTGTTGTTGTTAATATTATGTTTGTTTTTAATTTTGAACTGACTGGTTTGGGAATATTTATTGTTACCCCGCCGCAATCCAACAGTTTCCCTACTGTTGCACTGATTGGAGTGGGAATAGTAAATCTTACCCCTCCTCTATCCAACACTTTCCCTACTGTTGCACTCACTGGAGTGGGAATAATAATAATAATAATAATAAATGAGCTTGTATAGCGCCTGGTTACACTAACTAGTGTGTCCCCGCGCTGCAGGCTACTCGGACCCCTCTGTGCAAAAAGTGTGAAGGATGATCTACACTTGGAAGAGCCATGTTTTTAATTTTTTTCGGAAGGAGACTTCTAATGGTTCTGTACGAAGCTCTAGGGGAAGGGTATTCCAGTTCTTAGCAGCTAGATAGCAAAAAGACCTGCCACCCATTCTTGCTCTTTTAATTACTGGGATTCTAACCCGTCCCATCCCCAAGGACCGCAGGGCCCTAGTCGGAGTGTAGGGAAGTATCAGATTATGTAAGTAGCTAGGTCCTTTTCCCTGCAGGATCCGCTGACTTACACACATGGCCTTAAAGAGGATTCTTTTCCTCACCGGGAGCCAGTGTAGAGTGTCCAGAGCATTTTTGGAAGAGGCTCTCCTGGGGAGCATCAGAACAAGGCTGGCCGCCGCGTTCTGTATACATTGTAATCGCTGCACACTAGGAATTGTTACCCGTCCGCTATCCAACTCTTTCCCTATTGTTGCACTCACTGCAGCAAGAATGAACATAGAAAACATACTGTGCTTGAATGCATTAATATTGCCCGACGTTAATACATAATAGTATCATGGTTAAAACAATATTTAGTCAACATGGCTAAAATCAAATATCTATAAACTAATACTTGTATAAATACATAAAATGATTGATTGCCTTGTTAGTTGGTATTGTAGCTGTTGTTCAAACATTTGCTGTGCTATTATAGTGTTAAAGTGACTAGTGCATGAATACCCCTATCCTAAGTGCAAGTCTATAAAACTATCTGTGTGCAAAATGTGCAATTATGTGCAATATAAGTATTATAAAAGTTTAGCAGCAGTTTACTATTATAAATTGGCTAATGCCATTAAATTTATCACATGTCGAAAACCATCATATTTACAATCTTAGCTGGAATAACAACCAAAAGCCATTATACCTGGGTGTATACGGTTGATTCCCACAAATGAGCATATACAATATAATACAATGTATAAAATATTATATAAAATCATTTCAACCGAATAAAAACAGATAAAATAGCTAAAATCTGGTAAATAAGAATCAGATTGTAAAATCATTAAGACATTTTCAAGAATAAATTCATTCATTGTTGTGTAAGACTATACCCGTTTTTTATACTTTAAAACTCAAGAGTAGAAGTTCATAATATCTACACTATAAAGATTTGGATGTTCAAATACAATTTCTCCCTTTGGATATCTATAAATATGTGTGCATGTCCTCACTTGTGTTGAGCCCTCCAGGTTGCTTCGTATCCATCTCAAGGATGTATCTTGTTTCTATATATATAAATATATATATATACAACAAACTCAAGGTTGCCCTTAGTGAGAATGTCCACCCGGCAAACACAACCTCTTGCAGTGAGGTGTGCAGCACCCTCTGCATTCCGCTTTGATCCTTGTGTATTTAGCTTTACGTGTTTCAGATTAACATCCTTGTTCACAAGCCGTGCACTGAGCAACAAACAGCAACCATTGTGTGGAACACCTGCACTTTATTAAGATTAGTCCCGCCCCATGGTAAGTACTCCCGCCTCTAAGGCGTATGCCAAATTGCATTATGGTATTTGCAGTCTCATACACAATCATATAATCCCCAAGTGGGCGTTGCCTTGTTCCTCAAATCTGTGTAATAAACTGTCCACAGTGGGTTGATGTCAGCTACAAATGCGGAGAGTGCTGCCAATAATAGATCACTCACGTTTGAGCGTTTCCGTCCTTCTGTCCGCGATAGGTCCTCCTGACGCTGAAGGTCTGCAGTTAAGCGGCGGTTCGTCCTCGCGGCTTGGGCACAGCCGCTCAAATCCAACAAACTCAAGGTTGCCCTTAGTGAGGACGCCCACCCGGCAAACACAACCTCTTGCAGTGAGGTCTGCAGCACCCTCTGCATTCCGCTTTGATCCTTGTGTATTTGGCATTACGCGTTTCAGATTAACATCCTTGTTCACAAGCCGTGCACTGAGCAACAAACAGCAACCATTGTGTGGAACACCTGCACTTTATTAAGATTAGTCCCGCCCCATTGGGCAAGTACTCCCGCCTCTAAGGCGTATGCCAAATTACATTATTTGCAGTCTCATACACAATCATATAAATATATATATGTACATTTTTATATATTTTAAAATTATAAAATCAATTAAAATCAATAGTTTATTAATTGTTTTAAAGTAAATATATATATATATATCTTAATTATTATGTATGAAGTTTATTTGTTATATTTGTTAAAATGTATATTAATTCTATTTTATTTTACTTTAATTAATTTTATCATTCAATATATTTGATATTTATTATTTTATTTTATTTATATATAAAAATCGATATTTTATACAACTATATTTTTAACATCGATATTTTTTTTGCTCGATAAGTTTTGTACTTACCTGTTTAAGTATAGGGAGTCGATATTTTGCATTCTATATTTTTTCATCGATTATTTTTTACATCTATATTTTTTACATCGATGTTCTGTCAGTGAACCCTTGTGGCTACCTATGTTGCCCATTAAGAGCTTGCCCTCGAGTGGATGAAAGTCTAGAAGGACCGTGAGAGCACGAATGTATGGAGATAGAGCGTGGTGCAAATACTTATGAAATTTGAGTATGGGGTATTGAGAATTCTGACTGGAACTCCTGGAATGACTTAAGTATGTGGCCCCGCATGACATCGCTCAGTGTGGATATGTCTATGGGATCCCACCCCTGAAAGCCCTCCAACCCTGCCACCTGTGGAGTGAGAGAGCCCTGGCATAGTGGCGTTTCTCGCGTCATGCGCCCCCACCAGCTCATCTTGCAAAGGGATTGCCTAAAAACCTGTATCACGACTCTGGTTGCGGAGGGGAAGGCGCCAACGCCCAATCCGCTATACAGCAGATGAGGTATAGATGTCTCGCCCATCACCCACCGCTCCCCAGCGTAGGCCAGATCATCACGTGAACAATACCACCAATCATTGAGAACCTGCAGGTGAGAAGCAGCATAGTATGATGCCCCACAGTATAAGGCCTGGAAACAGGTTCGGAGGGCCCTCCCACCCCACTAAAACTGACCCAGCACCGCATTGATCTGGCTTAACCATGCGGGGGAGCGGGATACGGGTAATGATGTAGCTGGTACAAGAGCCGGGGTAACAAAATCATCTTAAAGATGGCAGATCTACCATACAGGGATAGGGGCAGCAGGGACCAAGACCTGACCTCAGTACAAATCCATACCAAAAACGGGGCCAAATTTCGATCGCATGAGACAGCTGTGACATGTGACAGAAACACCCCAAGATATGGAAACCTGTCAACTGCCAGAGACAACCCTGTAGCCCAATCCATATCCCTCGGAGACTCTCCCAATGGCAACAGCACCGACTTGCCGACATTCATGTAGAGCCGCGAAGTCTCACCAAAAACTTGCATGATTCTCAAAATATGGGGTCCCGAAACAGCAGGGTCTGTTATGAAGAATGAAACGTCATCGGCATACAGTACTATTCAGTCCGTAACTCCCATGGACCACTCAAAGTCCTGCACCTGAGCGTCCACCCTAACCCAGCCAGCCTACAACTCCATGGCCAGGGCGAACAATAAAGGGGACAAGGAGCAGCCTTGTCTAGTGCCACGTCGGATGGGAATCATAGCAGAGACTGATCCCGCCAC
Source organism: Calotriton arnoldi (assembly GCA_963921515.1). NCBI lineage: Eukaryota > Metazoa > Chordata > Amphibia > Caudata > Salamandridae > Calotriton > Calotriton arnoldi. Next base: position 2,332,461 of record CAWUFW010001987.1, on the reverse strand, counting down.
GCGAACTGAAGCAGTAAAGTTGATGTATAGTAACTAGACATACAAAAGAAATCTGGGCGTATAGAGTTTCATAATACCCAGCGAACTTTCTAGCCACGTCATCTGGGCCGAACAACACCCCCTGTTTGTCGGGAAGAGTTGGGACCGGGGCTGTCACTAGGGACGCCTGGCAGAGTCTATGTAGAACTTTACTCAATTTGTCACCCCATTGGTATATATGACTGTGAGAGGCCCGCCATGCACACTTGGCTCCTTCCAAAAGCACCCTCTGATAATGGTGTTGGGCCAAACCTAGTTTTATTTATGCCATCCAGCCACCCTTGCCATGGCCACGCTCCTCAAAATCAGATATCTGCGCCTCTATCTGAGATAACTCATGAGAACGCCGCTGATGCTCAGCAGCTCAAAAACTGATATCTACACCTCTAAGCGTGGGTTTCATCGCCTCCCATAAAATAATTTTGGAATAGGCGGTTCCAAGGTTTAGGGAGAAATAATCCACCACGGCACAATGCATATGTGTTTTATATACTGGGGGGCAGATTTACAAGGAACTGACGCATCTGCATAGGTGCGTCAGTTTCCTTGCGTCAGCGCCGAATGTCCTTGCACCACTATGGATGCGCTGCATTTACAATACAGTGCTCCATGGCGCAAGGATTAACAGATGCGTCAGAAATTCTGACGCATCTGTTGGCGCAAAAGTGACGCAGTGCTGGAGTTGCTCATGAAAGTGACGCAACTCAAGCAATGCGCCACAATAGATGGGTGAGTCCCATTCAGAAAGCCCTGCATCATTCCTTACACCTGGTCTGAGCAGGCTTAGGGATTTTGACGCAGTGAAGGCGTAGAGTGACGCAGTGAAATCTTGTAGATTTCACTGCGTCAGTTCTACATGGCTTTTTGCGTGGGAACGCCCACCCTGCATACATTATACCTGACACAGGTATAATGTGACGCATGGCTTTACAATGTGACGCATCTCCCTAGATGCGTCACGTTGTAAATGGGCCGCAACATTTACACCGCAGCTGCGTCGCAAAAGTGACGAAACAGCGGTGCAATAGTCACGCAAGGGGCTTGTAAATCTGCACCTGGGTTTCTCAGGTGCCATGGTGAAAGTCGCCATCTAAAGGGGGGGCACCGTGGACCCAAGTGAAGCCACAAAGCTACCGGGGAATGATCTGACAATTATCAAGGCAGGATATCCATCCCGTATACTCTATGTATGATGCGGGCCGGCACCAACAAGTGGTCCAGCTGAGAGAAAGAGCCATGGAGTGTAGAATAATATGTATAGCCAGCCTCAGCTGGATGATATGCCTGCCATGCGTCCCCCCACCCCACAACCTCTGTCAAGGATCGCATCCAGGATTCACACGCATCTCCACCTCTCCCATCCATCCACCCTCCATCTATCTCTCTCCGGGAACATGACATAGTTCCAGTCCCCCCGCCCCCAATAACAGCCAAGCCTCCTGGCAATTCTCCCCAGAGACCCATGATACAATCAACAAAGGATTATCCGAGCGGCAGAGGGGCATAGACACAGCCAATGACCAGAGACTCCCCATATATTGTGCCGGGCACAAAGACATATCTCCCCTGTGTGCCAACCCAGGTCCTGAGGGACTGAAAAGGAACCCTGCGATGAGCAAGGATGGCCTCTCCCCCGACCCCTTAAAAAACCAGAGTGGAATGTTTGGGTGAACCCATATCTTGGCAGACACACCACCCTGGACCTAAGAAGGTGCGTCTCCTGTAAAAAGAGAATGGCTGCCTGTAAACTTTAATCCTGGTGGAGCACTGCCCCATACTATACTTTGTCCAAGACGCCATGAACATTCAATGTTATGACACAGAGTCGTCCAGCAGGAGAAGCGGGATCCGCCTCAGCTATTTGGGTCTGAACTGGAATTAGCCCAGTTAATACCTACAGGGCTACAGAGAGGCGAGTACCAGACCTGTGCACAACAAACTTTGAAAAAACTAGATAACAGCTACCCCACCCTCCCTAATACATCAGTAACATTGAAATATCTGTCGCAGAAGGAGCCCAGTGCCAACCCCAATGGGGTCCAAGAGCGGGACTCATCCAATGGATCACCATATCTCACCCACAAAGAAAAAAATATATAGTATCCCCCCAGAAAGCCTTAGTCCGAGGCAAACCGGATGTGCAGCCAGCAGTAGTGAGCAATAATCGCAGACATGTGTGTAAGTATGATATGGCCATCTTTGGAGGCTGCAGCGACCGCAGGTTCCATGGCAGACTAGGCATTAGACCTCCAGGCCATAACAGTCTCAATGTTCATCAGTGCGAGGCATAGAACGCCATGAGGAACGAGACCTATTGTGACGTTTCTCTTTGGGTTTGGTCTGTGTCTTGCTTTTCTCTTCAGAACACCAGAGCAAGAATTCAAAATATCAAGACACAACGTGAAAACTCTTCAAAAAAGGACTCTACACACTTTAGAATACCAAAATACAACATGGACAAAGCTCAACACTCATTTGCAAAGTAAATGAGAATATGTATTGCAGCACTTTCAGATATATCAAATGGCAATAATGCACATGTAAAATAAATGCATATACAAAATGTATATACACAAGAATAAATGCATAGAAAGATAACTCCATGTACACAAGAGTAAATAATTAGAACTTGAAATACTTCACCGGCTGTCTGTTTAGCATCATCATTCTTGCCAGCATGACTGGGGAACATGTTGGCAGTCTCAAACAGGGCGGTCTCAACAGGGCACAAAAAGCCCTGGGCAGTGCGTCCACTCCCAGAAGAGATCCTGTCAAAGCGCCAAGAAGTCACTGTCGTTATACTTTTTACTAACACAGAGAGAGACTTCTAGAAGCTCCGCCTCGCTTCATCTGCACTGTAGGAGCTGGCTACACTCTCTGCGTCGTGGTCACTCAACGGAGCTGAGGCAGATTTCTTGACTTTCTCATCCTTGGGCACTGTACGCATCCCACACTCTCTATTCTAGCAGCTTATCTCTCTCGCTCGGTGAAGTGAGAAAACATAAATAATTTGTCTCTCAAGTAACCTGGGGCCTGCCTTTGTTCGCAGCTGAAAGACAGACACAAGATGAAACCGTCAATGTTCAATACACGATGTCACTATGTTTAAATACCGGTAGCATTACACTCCACCCCTTGACCATTGACTAATAATTAGCATAACTTATAGGGGTAAAAGTTATAGCTCTAGAATGTAACAAGAATATAAAGTTAGGCACACATTGCATACAGCAACAAATAGATATCAAAATACAAATTATAATGAAAATGACACTTAAAATATAACGTAGCTGCCCAAAATCAGACAACCATCCAAATAACCAATCCCACCACCTCTTGTCCACTTACATTCAACCCCAACAACTATATCAACCATATATACCGAACTTTTACGGATGGATGAATCCCTACTTCCAAGGCCCACCACCAATGGGACCCACGTTAGGACCAAACAACATGCAACGACCGCCTTTTTTACGGAGAGGCCAGAACACCCAAAGAGGAAGGAGAAAAGGAGTCTTCTGGAGCGACCAAGAGCGACAAGTGCTCACACGAAGCATGTCCAAGGAGAGACCCGGACCCAGCTCAGCGAATCGCTAGTAGTGAATCTCACCGGCACCGGCACCTTATCGAAGACCAGGAGAAGGTACTAAACAAGGGGCTAGGCTTAGTGCCAACACCAACACTGGATATATTCAAGCTGCAATGCGAAATGGCTGAATTTTGCAGAAAGATTAAACTGAAGGCCTTCTTTATGAACAAGGAAGAACACACTTCAGAGAGTGACACCAACTTAAGACCAAAATCATCCTTTTGCCCTCCAAACCATTTGGTACCTGTAGAAATTCAGACCTTTGAACAGGCCATCATGAAGGAGGTGGAAAACATCAAAAGCTCAACTAAAAAACCTTTCGTTAACATCACACAACGAGAACAGAAAGCACTTGATGAACTTCGAGAGGATGAGAAGCTGAGAATAAAACCTGCGGACAAAGGGGGTGGAATCGTCCTTAGCAAGGAAGGTTACGATAAGCAATGTCTGGACCTCCTTTCAGATGAAAGGTTCTACAAAAAGATACCTGTAGACCCTACCAAGAGACTACAAGGCACCATTGAGTTGATGGCCGACGAAGCTGAAGTTAATCTGTGGATCTCCAAGCACGAAGCGGTTTTCCTAAAGACTAAGACACCAAAAGTACCATATTTTTACTCACTACCTAAAATGCATAAAAACAAGATGCCCCCTCCAGGACGCCCGATAGTGTCGGGGATAGGCTCAGTGCTCGAGCCACTCTCACAATTTGCGGACCAGTTCCTCAGACCTTTGGTGCAGAGAACACCAACATATCTCAAAGATACACGCGACTTGCTCAACCAACTGGAAGGACAACCCTTCAACGAAGACAACATGTACCTCGTAGGCCTCGACGTAGAGAGTCTCTACACGAGCCTCCCACAACAGAAGACCCTGGAAACACTGGAGAACATTCTCTTCTCTGAACAATGGGAGTATAGAACACCTAGACACTTCGTACTAGAGTGCTGCAGACTAGCCCTAACCGAAAACTTTTTCGAATACAATGGAACACTGTTTATACAATGCCACGGAACATCGATGGGCAGTACATTCGCCCCGAGTGTGGCAGGGCTCTATGTAAGTAATTTTGAGAAACAGTATATCCAAAATAAGCATAACCCCTTTATCAGACAGATATCATTCTGGAGACGCTACATAGAAGACGTGAGCATGAATTGGCAAGACACAAAGCATACCCTACAAGAATTTCTGCACTGGATACATTCCAGGGATGAATGTCTGAAATTCACCTGCACTGCAGATAATAGACAACTAGATTTTCTAGACATTACCATATACGTGGAAAATAACACTCTACAAATGAAGACTTTCCACAAACCCACTGCTAAAAACAGCCTACTCTCCTATAACAGCTTCCATCCCCGGCCACTGAGAGACAACCTACCCTACAGTCAGTTCTTACGCCTGAAACGTAATTGCAGCAAACTGGAGGATTATAAAGTACAAGCTGAGGAATTAAGTCAAATACTTCAGAGGAGAAACTATCCGACAAAAACAATACAGAAGTGTCAGAAGAGAGCACGAAATCAACCGAGAGAATGCCTACTACACAAAGAGAGTCACCAGAGAATCTATTGACATGCGTCACGACGTACAACATTGCTACGAACACTGTGAAGAAGATCATTAATAAACATTGGAGAATACTCACATCTAGATCTCTACAATGGCCAAAGGCCAGGTTCGCCAACAGAAGAACACGGAACCTTAAAGACATTCTTGTGCACACAAGACCGACACCAAAAACCAGAATAGAGTCAATCACTGCAGCCTGGAATCTGAGCCCCATCACAGGACATTATCCATGCGGCTCATGTTCGGTCTGTAAACTGACTACAACAACAATGACTATACAGTTGTCAACAGACCTCACCTGGACGATACGTCTCCACACCAACTGTAACACTACCCATGTAATTTACATGATCGTCTGACCCTGTGGCCAAAAATAAATAGGAATGACCTGCCGCAAAGTAAAACAACATATATGCGAGCATAGGAGCAACGTGAAGTGCAAAAGGGCCACAACGAAAATGAGTAAACATTACATCGACTTCAATCATTCCACTGATGAACTGCACTGGGTAGTTTTGGAAACACTACCAGTGAAGAACCACAATGCTGAACGAGTTCTATTCGAGAAAGAACAACGCTGGGTACACCGTCTCAAGACCAACATACAGGGACTGAAACATAACATTCCTTGGCCTGCCCTAACATGAGACCCACATGAAACTATCTGGAACGCTTCCAAAAATAAACTCATCATTAAGGAACCATGCCTAAGTTATGCGTATATCCACAATCCATGTCTACTGTTTGAACTTTCGTAGCAGCATGACCTATGACATACTTACAACTCACGTCAGAAACCAGGACACTGATATTCATCATATGTGTCCGAGATAACTCATTAGATTGTTCGAGAATAAAGTCTGCTCAACCGTACCAGAATGCATGTTAATTAATTTTCTCAGGCCGTGCCTGCAAACTCATGTGGCTGCAAAATTTAGAAATATAATAGTGAAAATGTATAAAAACAACACTATCACAATCGTGCAAAAACTTCTCCCAGATATAGTCTGTCTACTATGTTGACTACATCCAGAATAGATAATTGCGAGCTCATCACGGGCCCGCGTCACCCGGGGCACCGGCGCACAGAGCTAGCACAAGTCAGGAACCGGCTCCTGCCGGTAAGGATCGAGAACCAGGAAGCACTCGCAAGAAATGAAGGCACAAAGTAAGGCACACTAAAGCTCTTCTGTTTTCCCCGCAAAGCAGGTCTACAAAAGCCCGCCGGCACCCCGAGGAAGCCCTCAATAGGGCCTACAGAGGTATTTATAATATGCGCGCCTGTAGCACGGCCGACCGCGTTTTATTTTCAAACAGCGCAATAAGAGCCTAGGCACCACAATCGCCACAGTACCTCCAGCGCAGCCTCACGATAACACTCATTTTCAGCAGCGCAACAGGAGCCTTTTTAAAGTCACACGTATGATCACCGCAAGACCTCTAACGCGGTCTCACACCATCCATGTTTCTAAACACGCACGTACTGTAACCAGTACTATGCGAGTCTATATGATCGCAACTCATCACGGCACCATTTTGCGGTTGAAATCAGGGTTGCCGCGCTTTAAAATTGAATAGACGTATTAACGATTACCATCAGACCACTACTAAGACATGCCGGTTTCCTCCTAACTAACACCGGCAAAACACCTATATGCCACTACACGAGTGACGCATGAGCCACTAATGAACCTTCAAACTCGTACATGTCGCATTCTCGTATTTAGAATTAGAAGGATGCCCATGATGCCTATAATGCCGCTATGCTCATAATACCGTGAGCGACACGCGAATTAACAAACAATGTCAATCTAACCATTAACTACATGCGCTCACCACTCTACATTTCCTCTTAACCAGTGTTATACTGCTTAGATCACCTTTATAGTTACAATACTGAAGCAAATGTTAAGCATCAAAAATTGGGTATTTTGAAAATGAAATATAAAGAAAGTATACAATTGCATTTTTATTTTTTCTATCACAGCTACAGGTACTAATGACCTGACTCAACACAACGAGAGTGGTAAGTCAATAACCCACTTTAAGTAGTCGCCACAACGTGCGTCTACACATTTAGAGGTCCTGCAGAAAGCCCCTAGATCCAATTGGACAACGAGGCTGAAACATGTCGACCACCGATATGATCTCAAGAGTGCGCTAGATTGGTAACTTGATCTACACATGCACCACTTTGTTTTGTATTTTTCCATACCACCATTCCATTAAAGAATTGTCTTACATGGTGG
>CAWUFW010001987.1:1610000-1720000 GCA_963921515.1 Calotriton arnoldi | reverse complement strand
GTTGATATATCCGAAAAATTATGAGTCTTCTCGAAGTGTTGCTGATCCTTTTCAATTAAGTCTAGGCCATACAAAACAATACAGATTTGGCTAAATGGGACATTTTAGGATGCAAATCCCTTCTAAAGTATGTGACGTCTCTCCTAGCACGTGTTTACCACAGTTTTCATAAAATAGAGAATCCTGAGTGACGACTTGATTTGCTAGACTTTTGAGCTGTCAAACTATGCATCCAAGTCCATTCGGGGCACTTATACCATGTACTAAAAGTCAGATCGAGTTTATTAGACCGGTTCAAAGAAAGTAAAAGAAATTAAGCTAATGAGTTGAACCCTGAGACCTCATAAAATATATTTAAAAGGTTTTCCATCACGGCTCATTTGCTCTCTTCGTGCACTTTTTACTGCCATGTCTGCAGCTATAGTTTTGTCATTTGCTGTCCTCGGATTTAGTTTGTGGTGAAAATAACTGTTTGGTCTCCTTGGGCGTTTTGTTCGCCTACTCTCAATATCCCTTCTTGTGGGACAGTGTGACATAAGGAGTGAGGACTGGTTGAATGTCTTCAGCGATATTACCAAGATTAGTTGTTTAAGTTCATGTAGATGAGCTGAGATATGATTGGTGTAGTTGTTAGTTAACCAATTGCTGTACTGCCGTATTGGCTGACCTGGGAGACCATGGGGAATAGAATAGTTAGAAATGGGACAACATGCAACCAGGGGCAGCAATTGAGAAATACCTTTTTGATTACTACTCAGTGTTCTGTTTTGGGTTCTAGCCAGTTTCATGTGACGGATTCTTCATTAAAGATTTGTCTTCAGGGCTTTATTTAGTTGAAGCAGGGTCGGTATTCCTGATGGATACAGGGATGCTTTTCAAAATCCTGGGACCATTGCCTCTTGTTTTTTTTCTCTTTAGTGATAACTTTGCGGAACTGATGAGGATTATTGTTTAACTCTGTGTTTCCCAAACTGTGAGTCGTGAACCACTGATGAGCTGGGAGCCGATTATTTTTTTGTGGGCTTTGAAACTCCAAGCAATAAATAAAGCTAACGTTCAATTCTGATTTTTCTTGTCACATTTGCTGCTCTTCAAAGACGGAAGTCAAATGTTAGGCTCTGTCTTCTGCCAAATTGCTGCTTATTTGTAACATGGGGATTGGGGTTTACAAACTCACTTTACAGTGAGAGAAAGAAAGGTAAGTGAATTATGTGACATTCTTGCTGACGTACAGGAAGTGTGAAAGGAAAGACTGTAGGATGTAATTTTTTTTTTTCAAACCCATAGCAAAATGTAAACTTGTAAGTGAGCAGTACACGTTCAGCATCTAGAAAACGCAAAAAGAAAGCACTAATTTTTAGGTCGAGCTTTGGCAGTGCATGCGTTGCTCTGCAAAGCATGCTGTATTCGAGTATAGACTTGAAACTCAGCCCACTCTTTGCCCATATTTTTCGTTGGCTTGTGTCATTGTCCTTTTGTAAATGCTGGCTTCTGAGTCGTTAATAGGCCTGTTAGTACCGCCTTGTCTTCATTTGTAACCGCCCATGAGGACTGGCCCTTTTACTTCTGTTTCACAGCATGTCTGTAAGCACTATTTTCTTTAATGAGTTTCTCCTACTGCAGTCACGAAATGCTTTCCTGTAACACTCGGCGCGCCATACGCGCTTTCACTTTCCAAGCAGCCCGGGACAATGGCGCCGGTTTCTTTGAAATGAAATATGTCTTGCATTTAAGAGTTTGAGCTAATGGTATTGTAAATGACAATGCCTTTTATTCATGTTAATTATCAAAACAGAAATAAAAGGCATTGTCATTTACAATGCCAATAGCTTAAACTCTCGCAAATGCGAGACCTTTTGCATTGCAAATGCTTGTTATAATTGTGAAGATTGAGGGAAAGAGAGGTTTTAATAGGATCAAAATAAATCAAGACACTTTAGTTGGTGTTGCACAAGTGATAACCAGATTTCCACACATTATCAATTTTGTGCAATATAGTTTTATCAATAAAACTGCATGTCTGTGCAACTTGAGTTGTCCTTTAAATGAAAATGATGCTTTTCTTGCATTAAAAAATCGCCCACCTCATTTACATTAAAGCTAGGTGGATTTCGGTTCTAAAAAAATTGGGAATCCCTGGTTTAACCCATTGATTTCCATTGACAGCGTGTTTAAATTAGTTCTTCTACCCCTATGTGGTTTTGAGACCACTATCTTATAGACATTTCTGCAGATCTTTTCTTAGCATGTTGAGTTCCATATGGCTAAATTTAGTACAAAATAAATTGTATGTTTTTTATTTACAGTGTTTGTGAACAGACTACATTATTAAGAAATATGTAAAATACTTCTGTAATCATTCCACTCTGCAAGCATGAATGCTTCCTCATGAGCAGCCTTTATTTTGGTACCGTAACAGTAATAATGTACGTTAAAGCTAGATTAGTAATTGGCTACTAGAAAATCTCCAATTTAGTCTTTTGTATTGGGCATACCATACTTAATCTAAACTGTTATTCAGCTTAGTAATACAAATTGTGAATGAAGTAGAACATTTCTATTGGAGGTGCTCTGGCAGTTTCTTTTTTATTAGCAGTCTACTGAAGGGTTAAAATAACAGTATCATGAAGCACAAAATGGTTGCTTAATGGACTCTTGCTGACAACAGAAGCTCAAGAAGCTTCTCTGGGGAAGGAAAATATTGCATTAAAGTAAAAAAAAAAAAAGAAACATCTGTCCTTTAAAGTATTTTTAATTTCGTTATAGTTGTATATTTCAAAAAGTACTTTGGAGATGGTTCCAAACCTCTTAATAGGCTAACAAACTCTGTTCTGTTCATACAAACTTCACTTTTTAGTTTCTTCCCTTTAAAATGTTTGCTATTTGTCTTCACCACATCTCAGATACTATTGACCAATTTCTTGGGCAGTCAATGCAACCTAAATATCAGGAAACGGCGACCTTCTCCTTTTCCAGTCAATTTATGTGAGAATGCTACCATTCCCTCTTGTTCCTCCCTAGAGGTGGCAAAAAGTATTTGTTGTCACAGCTACCCCTCACAGAGATGAGTCTTTCTGGCTTGTTGCAGGCTGAGGGAATGCTTAGCTTACACTTAGTGTTGTGATTGAGAATTGAAGGTGAGGCTCGTCGTCTATGTTCCCGTTCCTCTGACAAGCATCAGAGGTTGTGTGCTGCTAGCTGATGTATACTTCAGATGTGATGCCTACATCGGAGATAATGGAAAAAGTTAAAAAGAAAAAAAAAAGGGATGAATCAGTAGATGTTTACTTGACGAGGCAAGAGTGAACATAAGGTTTAAAATAGAACGGGAAAATACGTGTTCTGAGTAGGTTGAGTGTGCTGGTAAATTAAGATGCAGAGATGTCTTCTGGAGGTCAGAGGTTTAAATTAGACTAAGTGATAACATGAGTACCATTAAGTTCTGTATAAGGAACATTGTTCTAGTGCTTGTACACCGTAAGAATAGTACTTTTGCTTTTGCTATGGTTAACAACCTAGGAACACGTACTTAGTAAGCTGGATATATTGTATGCTTTCCTGACGGGCTTTGCACAGGTAAATGTAATTGGGTTCTAAGATAATGATGAGTCAACCCATATTGTTATACTTATAAAACGCACCAGTCGGGTGGTTTTGGAAACTCTTTGAGTATCTAATAACTGCGTGCAAGCTTAGCCAGACAACTTTATTGCATATGTTTTCAGCTTCTTTATCATTAGGGTAATGCTGGGTCCCTGATATTTGAGGAGACCCCACATGGGAGCAACACGTTTGTCCACAGACAAATTTGGTACTGTGTCCCTGATTTATCACAATCGATGCTCTCTTTTCTGTGGAAGTGGGCCTTTTTACTGTGTTAGTGTGCAGTCTTTTCTTGGCTCTCAGATGTAGGAATGAAAGAAGGGCCTACTAAACTACCTGTAAATGAAACCCCCTAAAGTTGTGTTGTTGGTAGTTTATCTAACCTTGTGTGTGTGTGTGTCCTCATCCTTTTGTTGACCTTTGTTTCAGTAAAAGAAAAGACATTCTTAATTTTTAAAGTCTACACACTTCCTTCTTGAATCTCTTTAAAATTATCAGATGACCTATTGGGAAATAGCTTTCATTGTGATGGATGTTATTTCAGTGGGTGAACAGTTGATGCTGAGACCAATGTAACATGCAGGTAACTGGTATGAGTTTTCACAGGGCCATTCAGCATTTCCTCTTTTCTGAGCTCCAAAGAGAAGGGTAAGTTTTACAATTAGAATTACTTTTAAAGTTTTGTGCGCCTAAAGAACTTTTATAATTTAGGTGATTTGTACAGGCATATCAGGGCCCGACACCTATCAATCCACACCACTTTAAGTAGCTGTTTTATCTCCATCTGCAAACTATTCGTTTACAAGAACTTATTTTGTCTGAAAATCGCAGTGCGTAGGAATGGGCCTTATCTGTATTGTATTTGTTATTAAAACAAATCTATTGTAGTTCCCCATTTAACAAAGAGGAAATAAGAGGCTTAGAGGATCTGCATGTCTATTTGTTGACTAAAAAGCACGCTGAATTAGCAGCTTGTATAAACTTCCTTAGATGTACTTTGTCATAGTGCATCGATATGGGCATAATCTCTAAAATCTAAACCATGATAATTAAAAAGGTACCACAACGTTTTTTCTTTGCCCTTTCCACTTTTTTGTATAATTTAAACCTACACAGTATCAAGCGGTCACAGCTGCATCCCAATGTGTGACACTTGTCCCATTCGTAACTCGGATGATCATTGTTTTTGGAATGAGTGGGACACCTTTAGTCATTTGGATTTTATTTATAGGTCTGCATTGTTAAAAGGAGAGTGTAACACTACATACTGCTGTCTAGTAAGACAGAAAACAGTGAAGCATTGTTAGAAATAGTAGAGAGGCCCAGCCTTTGTGAAGGACTTGTGGGATGGAATATGAAAGAAGCTGAGTAGATCATTGATCTTAAATGTGTGCTGGTGGGGGATCTTTTGACCAACACATTTTGATGACCCTGCCATTTAACACCGACCATAAAAATTTCCCCTGTATTTGGCCTCACAGCATTTGAAATTGCAGAATCCAGAGATTCCTCTACTTTAAAGAGGCTGCTGTTTGCACTTGCATTTTGGGTACCTTGACTGGCCTTCCTTAAAATATTCACATGAAGATTTCCTTCCCCATTACGGAAATTTGTCATTACTGGTATTGTAACTTGCAGTATATTCAGTTGTATAGTAACTTCTGAAATTCCATATTGTGTTTGCAGATGTTTGGACTATGCATGTAGGTTGAGTGATGCTGGTCATAATTGTAGATTCATGGTTTTAGCTTGTGGTTACTGGCCACAGTATTTTGGCTACCAAATCAGCTGCCATATTTAAATCCATTTAATCTCTTCTTCCCTAGGGCAGAACAAAACATTGAAATATAGGTATATTTATCTTTAATATTTTTTAAATGATCTTTGTTGAATTTTCTTGAGCTTTAATATGTTGTGGTCACTTAGACCAGAAGTGTCCAATGTTAGTACTCAAGGCTGCAACCATGTCAGATTTTCAACGATTTACATAGTCTAAATCTGTATACAGTGAATCTACATGGAATTACTTGCAAAGCTTGAGAATGAAAAATTTCCTGGTAAACATGAAGGAAAGTTTCAATTCTATTAAGGACATGGAGGCGAGGATTATGCTCTACTTTCTTTATTTTCCATAACCAGCAGTATTCAACTTTAATAGAAAAAACTATCTTTCCCATGGATCACAGGGAAATGTCAACCACAGAGGTGAACTAATAGGCAGCTACAGACGTCCTGAAAGGCCCGGGGCTGCTGGGATACATCCTCTTTCTTGACTGCGACCGTCCAGCCTTCTTTTAATTCCACTAGTCCTTTTTAGCAGGCTCGGATCCTACAAGAAGCCAAAGAATACAGACATGAACCTGAACTTTCACTCCAAAGTTTGCAGAAGGAACGTATTACGCAGAGGAAGAGTATAACATTGGGATACATCCACATGTCCAGTTCAAATGCAAATCTACTGCCTGATTAAACACAACATTCTTATGAGAAGGATAAACAACACTTGGTCATACTTATCCCATACGGAGTGCCAATCTGTTCCATTGGGTGGGTGATGACTGTATCCTCAGGAAACTCAGGGCGGGAATAATCCTCTCCTCCGTGTCCTTAATAGAATTGAAACTTTCCTTCATGTTTACTAGGAAATTTTTCATTCTATGGCAGGACCGGCGGCAAGGATTAGGTTATGTTAAAAGTTCTTGTAGAGCGCACGTACACCAAGTGGTTTCAGGCGCTGAAGTCCAGGAGAAACTGCTGCAGAGGAGATTTAGCCATATGCTTTGTCGGAACAGCCAGGTCTTTAACTGTTTCCTAAACAGAGCATAAGAGGTCAGAGATCTAGTCTCCAGGGAGAGAGAGTTCTAGAATTGAGGAACCAGGACTGCGAATCTTAGTCCCCCGTGTTTCTTCCGTTTTGAAAACGGGATGACCAACAGATTCAGATAGGAAGACCTTAGGTCCCGGAGAGGAACATAGCGCTGAATCCGGGAGGATATAAATGCTGGACTGCTGCCATGAAGAGCCTGGAAGGTGATGCACCCCAGCTTGAATGCGCAACGTTTGGCTACTGGAAGCCAATGAAGTCTGACCAATAATGGCGTAACATGGTGCCGTTTGGACTGGTGGTAAATCAGTCTGGCCGCCTGATTTTGCACTAGTTGCAGATATTTTAGTTGATATGCCGGGATGCCCACGTAGAGCGAGGTGGCGTAGTCCATGCGAGAGATGACTAGAGCCAAGACAACTTGGGTCAGGGCCTCTATGGTAAAACATCTACTTATCTTCTTGATCCTTCACAACTGGAAGAGGCAGGAAGAGACCACTGTCCCAATCTGGGCTTTCACCGACAGATCACTGCTAATGGTGATACCCAGACTTTTAGTTGAACCTGCTGGGAGTGGGGGGTTTCCCAGTTCGGGAGGCCAGAAGTTGGAGTTCCAGGGGTTGGCTGGCTCACCGATCAGGATCAGCTCAGTTTTATCGGGATTCAGCTTCAGATGGTTACTGTTCATCCATTCACTTATAAATCGCATGGTGGATTGGAAATTAAGAACAGACGAAGCCGATTGATGTCAAATATCAATTGGAGATCATCGGCATAGTTGAAGGTGCCGACCTTCCTTTCTCCAAGGGAGCGGATCAGGGGCACTAGGTACAGATTAAATAGAAGCGGCGAGAGAGAAGAGCCCTGCAGCACTCAACAAGCCAGTTTCATTTTGGGGGAGGAAATAGGAGCGAGGCGGACAGCCTGAGAGCGATCGCTGAGAAAAGATATGATCCACTCGAGAGCCGGGCCCCGGATCCCAGCATTGCTGATACGATCGACCAAAAGATCATGGTCGACCGTGTCAAAGGCTGCCGAGAGATCAAGAAGAACCAAGGCCTGAGTAGTGCCCATGTCCGCGCCCTTCCTAAGTTCGTCCAAGACCGTGAGAATAACGGTCTCAGTGGAGTGAGCCGGTCGGAAGCCTGCCTGGTGAGGGTTAAGAAAGTGAGAGCTTTCGATAAAGGAACTGAGGCTACTAGCCACATGAGCTTCCAGAACCTTAGCCAGTAGAGGAGCAAAGAGATAGGGTGATAATTTGTAAGGGCTAGGGGGTCCGCCCTAGGTTTCTTTAATATTGTAACAATTTCTGCCTCTTTAAATAAGTTTGGGGCGATACCCTGCTTGAGGGAGTTATTAAGGAGCGCAAGGGGGTTGGGTCCGGGCAGATAAGGTAGGCTTCCCGTAATATGTGCGGGGGGCAACAATCCGTGGGGGAGCCGAACCAACCTTCCTCAGAAGGCTAAAAAAAGACTTCCCTGGAGATAGGAGGGAGTTGGTCTAGTAGTAGGGGGTTCCTGCAAATAGCTGGTGGGACCGCTGGATAAGTGTTTGTAGGAATACTAGCTTTGATACTGGCGATTTTATCTATAAAATGCTGTGCAGGCTTCGCTGTCACTCTATCAGGCTTGGATAGTTCATCCACAATAGCAAAAATTTCCTTGGATTTATTAGCAGAGTTTAAAATTTTATTGGAGAAATAAGCAGCCTTGGTTTGCAGAATAGTATTTTTATATTCTTTTAACTGTACCACAAATGCCTCACCTTTTTTTTTTTTTTGTCTGAGGAGTAATTACGTCTCCAGCTACGTTCGGCTCGACGCAGGGCAAGTTTTTTTTAAGTTATCAGAGTACCAACGTTGGGCTTGGTGAGGGCTTGATGATTTTTTTTTTTTTTTATAGGAGCAACGCTATCGCTTGCAGATTCGAGCCACGATTTGATACTTTCTGCTTGGTTGTTCATAGACTGCTGCTCTGACGGAGCAGTGGTGGCTAGCATATTACAGAAATCTCCCAAATTGGCACGTCTCCAATTTGTAGCCATGCGGCCTACCTTCAGTGGGATTTAGTTGAGTGAACATTATGCTCGTTCAAAGCTTGTCCACCACCAGGGAAGCTATGTCCGCGACTGGTTTGAAATAGAATCTTTTAAACATGGAATCTGTTGACCAGTCTGCGGCATTAATAATATCTTCGAGGCGGACCCCGAGGAAAAATGCTTTGGAAGCCATTGCTCCTCTGACCGAGGGAGCACCGAAGTGCGAGATGTCAATGCCTGCCTCTTGCATGACCTATCTAATCCATCTTGCTATGGTGTGAGAAGAGACAGCCTTGAAGGGTTTCCTGAGAGATATCAGTAACTGGTTCTCTCCGTGGGGGCGATGTTCGTCCGTCATACTCTCGTAAGCGTTCAGGCAACGTACTACGCACCGCTTGGGGTGCCTATCAAAAGCCGGGTACGAGATCACCCTGGAGCCCGACTTTTTGCGCAGCGAAATATGGAAGGTAACTCCTTGAGGAGTAAAAACACGACCGTGGAGGTCCAGGGCTCTCCCGTCGGACACCCTCCGACAAGAGACCAAGCGCAGAAGCATGGCCAGCTTCGCCCATAACTCTTTGCGAGAAGTATTTATTCGGTTGCCAGGACTTAAAAAGAGACAACACTTTGTTGATGTTCCACAACTTAGAATATCTAGGCAGAGGAGACCGCGACAAGCGAATGCCTCTCATCAGTTTGCAGACCAACGGGTGTTCGCCCACCGTATTTCCTTGAACCGGAACGTGGCCCGCTGAAATCGCCGATCTATAAGAATTAATCGTGCGGTATGCCAAACCCTCTGAGGCCAGAGAGGTCAGGAAATTCAAAATGTGGACCACCACGCACCCCACGGGATTCTGATTCCTCCCAAGGCACCAACCCACCCATCTAGACCAAGCTGATTAGTATCGCTTGTTGGTGCCTTCTGCCCACGCTGCTGCCAGGATGCTTTGAGCTTCTCTTGATAAGCCCTGGAGTCTCCAGCGTTGCCGAAAATCCGCCAGGCCATGAAGGGCATCCGATTCTGCAGGATCAGGGGGTGAGGCTCTCTCTGGGGTTCACGGAAATCATCCGATCTCTGGGTAGAAGGATCGTAGAATCCCAGGAAAGTTCCAGAAGAACTGGAAACCATACTTGCGACCTCCAATAAGGCGTGATAAGCACCACCTTCGCTTGCTGTCTGCGGACTTGAGCTGAGAGGCGCATTATCATGGCGAACGGGGGAAAGGCATAACCCACCTCCTTCGACCAATCCTGGAGGAAGGCGTCCGTGGCTCCCGCCATAGGGTCCTGCTTCCAACTGTAAAACATGAGAAGTTGATTATCCAGGCGAGAGGCGTAAAGATCTGCCGAACTGGTCTCCGAGGGCGTGCAACCTCTGGAAAACTCTGGGTTCCAGTTGCCAGAGACTCCCATCTGACCATACCGGGGAGTACCAGTCTGCCACCACATTGGACACTCCTGGAAGATACTCCGCTGTCACAGAGACGTTGTGCTCGAGGCAAAAGGTCCAGAACTCCTTGGCCATATCCGCTAGTACCGTGGATTTCGTGCCACCCAGGTGGTTTATGTAGCGGACAGCAGAGGCCTTGTCCATCTTGAGGAGGACATTGCAGCTGACCTTGTCTTTCGTCCAGCACTTGATGGCGAAGGAGCCCGCCAACAATTCCAGGCAATGGATGTGAAGCTGCTGCTCGTCTGTGGACCACTTTCCTCCTGTAAAGGAATCCCTGCAGCGCGCTCCCCAGCCTGATCTGCTGGCGTCTGACTCTATGACCATGTCCGGAACGGAGCCGAAGATGGCCCGCACGTTCCAAGCCTCCATATGGTCCTACCATCACTGCATCTCTAACCTTACCTCGTCCGTGAGAGGAACCTGCTCTGCATACTGCAGGCCCTTCCTCAGGTGGGTGGCTTAGAGCCTCTGAAGGGCTCTGTAGTGGAGTGGCCCTGGAAAGATGGCCTGTATGGAGGACGATAGGAGGCCCACAATTCTGGCGACCTGCCGGAGAGAAAGTTCTGGCCAGGGTTCTCCTGAGCTCCCGACGAATCTTCGATACCTTCCTGGAAGGTAGACTCAACGTCTTGCTGACTGAGTCTAATGAAAAACCCAGAAATGTAGTTTGCCGTTCCGGGGTGAGAAGGGCCTTTTTTTCGTTGATAACGAAGCCGAGGCCCTGCTATAGAGCTACAGTCGTTTGCAGTTGGTCTGTTAGCAGTGTCTGGGACAGAGCCAAAAGGAGGAGATCGTCGAGGTATATGATGAGTCGGAAGCACCGAGCCCTGACGTACTCTACCGCGGACTTGAGTACCTTGATGAAGCGCCAAGGTGCGGAAGACAGACCGAAAGGAAGGGTGGTGAACTCATAAACCTGTCCTTTCCATTGAAATTGAAGGAACCGTCGGTGCGGTGAAAAAATCGGGACAGCCAGGTATGCGTCCTTTAAATCTAGTCGTACCATCCAGTCGTCTGGGCACAGGAGGTCGCGCAGCAGGTGGACCCCTCCATTTTGAAATGGCGGTACACCAACCAGCTGTTGAACTCCTTTAGGTTGATTACCGGGCGTTGACCCCCATCTGTTTTGTCCACCAAGAAAATGTTGCTTAGAAAACCCCTTGGATGGAGGGAGGAGTAAGCGATCGCCCTTTTGCGCAGTAGGTCCTGTACTTCCTTGTCTACCAGGACGTTCTGGGCTACCGTAAACACTAGGGGATGGAACTCTTGCACCGGGTTCCTGTTAATCTCTATGTGGAATCCCCTGATGGTCTGTAAAACCCATGAGTCGGAGATGATAGCCTCCCATTTTTTCGCGAATAAAGCCAGCCTGCCCCCTACCTGTAACTGGGGGTAAAGGGAGAGTCTCACCTGATTGGGTCTGGAAATGACCTCTGGCTGCGCCTCTGGAGCCTCTGCCCCTGTTGTTTCTCCTTGATTGGAAGAACTCCTGCTTAGGCTGCTCCTGCGTCTTCCTGAAGCCTCTGGAAGGTGCTTGGGTGTAGAAACGGCCGGCCGAGCGCCCCCTGCCACGGCTGGCCCCGACGAAAACCTTTGGGTGAAACACCTTTTTTATGGAAGCCTGCGCTTTGTCTAAAGTGGTGTAGGTTGAGACGAATTTAGTGAGTTCCTTGTTGAAAGGTTCTCCGAAGAGCCCCTGTCAGCCACAGCAACAGCCTCCTAGGAAGCTAAATCCACAAGCTTGGGGTCCTCTATCAACAATAAAGAGCGCCTCCTCTCAGCCGAGAGGGCACAATTGGCGTTGCCCAGGAACACAATGGCACGCTGGGCCCAGCCGGACACTGACTCTGGAGAAAGCGCGGAACCGGAAGCCTTGGCCGCCTCCGCAAGGTCCAAGATCTTAGTGAGGGGCCCGCAAGCATCCAGGAGCTTGTCCTGGCAAGCCTTCCAGGACCTATCTATCCCTTTTTTAGGGTCATGTATATATTTCTGAAGAAGGAATGTAGCCATCCTAGCATCTATTTCAGGCGTGACCGCCACCTTACCCGCGAGGGCGGGACGCAGGCATTCTGCCTTCAGGCAGGCCCTGACCTCCTTCTCCAGAGGTTTCCTCAGGCGGCTCATCACAAACTGAGCAACCTCAACTCCCGGAGTCCACTCTGTGGAACGAGGGTGCAGGAGATCCTCTGGGACCAGCATGTCCGATGGAGGCTCCGCACCACCTGTGGCTGGGCGCCAGGGCCTGGAAGGGCCCGGTTCCTCAGTAGACTCGGTTGGGGAGTCATCACCTTCGTTGTCGTCCCCCGCCCTGCGGGGACAAGGGAACCGCCTCATCAAGTGCCCCTAGGGGCTGGAGAGTCGGGCATGCGAGAAAGGTCTTCTTAAGGCGTTCAAAGTCTCCCAGGTCCACAGATGACTCCTGTCTACACTTAGGCGGACGCGGGAGGGTGTTCCCTTGAGGGTGGACCTCCTGCGTAGGAGTAAGCGATTTTGTATAAAGCGACTCTCGAAGGGGCCCATGGCTGCCATGACCGCCTGGTGGATGGAGGCATCCACAGCATCGCAAAATTCATTGTCTAGGGGCAGGACCTGCAAGGATTCCTCTTCAATATCCCCCTCCATGTAAGACTATGCACCAAATGCTGGTCTTTCACTCTCGCACTGTTTTGGCGAACCGGGGGTTCTAAAGCTTTGTCTGGTCTGAAACCCTTAAATATGGGCTGCGCAGGAATGTTGGTAGCAAGGACCCTTGGGGCTACTCACCCACTGGTCAGGGTTTATAATGTGCCTGGGTCGAGCCCCACTTAGTGACAGCCTTGAGTTTTATAAACTTGAGCGTTTGTTTCAAAACAAACATACAGACCCGATACGGACGTCGGGCTGCTTTCTACTTAAATACAGACCCGTGTATACACGGGCGTAAAGGCTTCCAGGCGTGGGCTGCTGCTCGGCGGGCAACGCACTGACAGGAAGAAAGACCTGACAAAAAGACTTGTTCCCCGTAGAGCAGCGAGACGTGGTTCGTGCTGCACACGCACCCTCTAGCGGTCGTCTGCCGCTACTGCATAGCCCGCAATGACATGTCCGCGAATGGAGCGATGAGAGACGCTCCAGCGGCTTCGCAGGTTGCGGCGAGATCGCCGCTGGAAGAGAGAAACTCACGCTGCAATCAAAAAGCATTAAACAGCACAATAAGTATAAGCTGGCAAACATTAAAGCCATAATAGCCAATAGCACAAAGAAATGGAAGAAGTAGACTTAACTGCTGGTGAAGCAGGAAAAGAAAGAGGATGTATCCCAGCAGCATCGGGCCTTTCAGGACGTCTGTAGCTGTTTCTGGTCCAGTGAGGACCCAACTTGGCAGTTCGGTCTGGACTGTTCCCATGAGGAGCAGGGTCAAGACTGATGTGCATATGGCTGGGTCCAAACTGAAGTGGGGTAGAGCACAAAAGAACGGCGGATTTAACCTAAAGAATTAAATTTTGATTGGTCAGAAGTTGAAGGTGATGGGGATGGTAGTAGAGAGAGAGTGGTTGGTCATCATGATGTAGATGGAAAGGTGGAATTGGGAGACAGAATAAGTGAAAGGATTAGTAAGTGCGCTAAATGTATATTGTCTATGGGATATTTTATTCCTCACTTAGCTTCATATGTGTATTATTTCTATGTTATGCTTATTTCGTATTATTGTGTGGAGAGGAAGAAGTGTGGATCTGTTAGTTGGGCATGCAGCATTCCAAAGTTCCATATGATGTTTGGAATGTTTCAGAGGTGTAGCTGTAGAGTGGAGCACAGGACGAGAGAATCACACAGGCCAGAGAGAGCAAAGTGGAGCTGGTGGAGAAGCAAACAGGCAAGAAAGCAACACAGAGGGGTGGGGAACCACATGAAGGAGAGTACAACAAGCTAGGGGGAGAAGTACATAGGTGAGCGAGAGCAGTTCAGAGCGCACTGGAGGGAAGAGAAGTAAATGAGGAACAGCTGGAAAAACACAAACACATGCACTGAGGAAGTCCGCACGGAGATAGTCGCTTACTTTACGCACAAGGAGGGCTCAGAGAGCTCCCAGTCCATGTTGTGGGAGGCATTTAAGGTGGTGATACTTGGTATGTGTATCACTTAACAGTCTTGAGTTCTACGGCTCTATGCGGACAGCTGCCTAGAAAAACGATATACAGGGTATGGAGTATTTCCAGACCAATGACAATACTAAACTGGCTACAATCCGAGAAATACTCTGCATAGTCTGAGGAGGAAGTCCAGGAAACCAATTACCTTGGTCGTGATGCTCAGGCCCGACGACCTGGAGAAAGGAGACTGCCCGGGTAAAACCCTGGCTGGCCTGCTACGTCAGCCACACACCTCAACAAAAGCGTTCTTCAGTACCATTAACCGCGGTATGGTAAATGGAAGTGGTCCTATGCTTGATTCCATTCTTGTTCACAAATTGTTTGAAAACTTCTGTCAAAAACTGTCTGACATTATCACTCAGAATGGATTGGATGTCCTTTCTCTTTGAAAAGCTTCATCCATAGAATTCACATCTCTGCTCAGGATTTTTGCTTCTGGCCACTTCAACCATAACTTGAACAAACTTCACACTATCCTGAACAGGACCTATCGCATCAAAACCCACTCTTTCCCATGGCATGTTAGGCGATTTAAGTAAGATGTAAAAGGGGTCTAAATGTGACTTGAGACTTGTTTGGTGCATGAGTATCTGGAATGTTTGCATTCACTCTCTCCACTTCCTTGTCCACCTCTGGCCACCAATACAAATCCTTAACTGTGTTTGGTTTTGACTATGCCTTGACACCCCTCATAACCTAAACTCACCTCACCACTGCACTCCGCAATGACATTGGAGGAACAAAGTGCCAGTTTCTCAACAGCAATCTATCTTACACAGCAATTGATTCCTTACCTCCCAGAAACAATGTTAACACATGTCCAATGTTTTTTTTCTTTTTCTGGCCATCCTTCCATCATACCTAATTACATAAACCAACATAGTGTCCTTCTCTATAACCGCACTCCACTCTTCCTTACTGATATTTTGCATCTCTTCCCCACCTAGTAAAGCCACACAGCAGTCTTCACACCCAGCAGTCTAATCCTCCTTTATGGGTCAAGGCAATCTTCTCGAAAAATCTGCCAAACGATAGTTTTTTGTTTTTTTGCTACTGCTACATATTGTAACTCATAGTTGTAGTCTAGCAGTTGTAAGGATAAACGAGCAATCATGGGTTAAGCATTAATCACCCCTTGGGCAGTGAGCACTTTGGTTAAGGGTTTGTTGTCACAATGTACTAACACGTTGGAAACCCACACAAACTGTCAAATGATTCAAACCCCACACACATCTAATGGCTTCCCTTTAGATGACTGAATACTTCTCTTCCGTGGAGATTAAAAACCAGAGACGCAAAAGCAGTAACTACCTCCTTGCCCTTACCATCCAGATGAGATGAAACAGCTCCCGGTCTTTTTCCCCTGCATCCGTAGGTATACTTTTACATTTGGTATCAAATCACTGCAAGAACGGCGCCTTGCATGTCTTCCGTGAAAATATCATAAGCTGACTGACATTCTAGAGAACACTTTAACTTGCATCCATTTTTCAACATGGATGGGATACATTTTATTCGAAAAATTGTTCACACATTTAGAATAGAACTCTGCCAACCAAAAGAAGACACGTAACTCACCTTGTTTTGAGGCGCCTTTGCTGATTTAATGGCCTCCACCAAATTACTTTTATGCAATATACCCTGGTAACTTGTCTCATGCCCTAGGTACGTGACACTTGTTTTGACAAACTTGCATTTGGTGGACTCTGCGGTCAACCCATTTTTCCCAAGAATTTCCAAAACTTCTGGTAATTTCTGATCATTATCTTCTCTGTCCTTGCCCATAACGAGGTTATCATCCTGAAAGAATTTGACCTTTTCAATATCCTTAAACAGCATATACATAAATAAGCCTTTGGAATAAGGGAGCTGCCGACTCAAATCCAAAGGGCACTCTCAGAAATTGATAGCACCTTGATGGGCGTGATAAAGGTTGTCTATTGTTTACTGTCAGGATATACAGATACCTGCTGTGAGATCTACAGTGGAAAACCATCCCATACCTTTGGTCGTAGCTAATAATTGACTGATGCGAGGCAAGGGAAGCCTATCTACCGGAATATTTTTGTTCAGGTCCCTTAAGTCAACGTAAATGTTGTTTTTCTTTTGGCCTTGCACGTTACCACCAGAAGAGCCACCCTTTCAGAGGATTCAACACGTTCAATTCTCCAATTCTGCTACAACTTCATCCTTGATACCTAAAGGAACATTCCTCCCCTTGTGCACACAAGGTTGTGCTGACATTTTAAGAATTTTATTTTGCAAAACCTTTTAAACTGCCTATTTTCACATTAAAAATAGAATCAGAAAATGATTGACAATGATATTTCTTTCCTGGCGATCTAATGGTTCTGGGCTTACTAACAGCAAAGCTCTGTTGGGATCTAACAATATCCCTAGTTCTCCTTGGTCCCACCAGGCAAGTACCTGATGGCCTCTTTACATCAACATATAACTTGCATTCTGCACTTCTGTCCTTAAACTCCAATTTAAGTTTACAGAATCCCAGTAATTTTATAGATTCACCTGTGAAACTGTGGGGCTTTATAGCCGGTCACTGCAAACCTTCAAACAATTCTTCCCAAATTCCTTTATATATTATGGTATATGGTGAGCCAGAATCAGTAATTACCTTCACCTCTCCTGATACTATATTACAAAATGTTTTTTTTCCTCCCTAATCCGCTACTCCTAAAACCTCACCTTCCACCCTTAATACTTCCGTTCCCTCTGAGGTTTCCTCTGAACTGTCACTTGCTTCACTTAGATCTTCAATGATACAATTGACCCTTGAACTTATTTTATTAACACACTCCCTAGTGAAGTGTCCCTTTAGCCGATAACTTGAAATTTTTTGGTCTAATGCTGGACATTTTTTGTCATGGGCAAAATGTTCTGTTACCCCATTTGTAACCTCTACCTCTCAAACCCTCCATTCTACGTTTATTGGCATTCGACCTTTGCATAGCTCTCTTTTTTTATCTACTTCGTTAGGAAGAATGATCTCACTTATAACTTTACCACGTCCTTGTTTGAATCATTTCTCAGTACAGCCTTAGCACACCTGGGCCAAGTTAGTTGAGTTTGAGCTAGTTTAACTTTTGGCTAAAATATGAGAACAGACTCTGCTCACTCAAAAATGAACCCATCTGACTGCTGTGAATGGCAGTTAAGGCCATTTATTAAATATATGGGCTGTTTTGATGACTGACTCGTTTTCAGTTGTGGTTGTGCAAACTCATCTTGGTCTAGGAGTAGTCTGAGACTTTATTTCAACCTGCGGTTTTCCTGCCAGAGACTAAAGTATCCAATTTTATATACTTTGGTCTAAATATGGGAGTGAATTAAATGTCTGGTACACATGCCATGTGACATGTAGCCATTCAAACAATAATTTTATTCAAAATGTGATAAATACGTTTTTTCTAAACATTTGTAAAAACATGCTTTCAAGAAAGTTATCCTGTTGATATTTAAATCCCGCAAATGCTTCCAGAAATCCTGAACAATTAAAATCAAAAATATTGACTTCTGATTTCTTTATTCGTTGTGCCACTCGATTCAAGCTAGCCTTCCTGATGAGGGGTTAAACCCCGAAACCGTTCCCAGGATGCTTGTTTCTGGTCCAGCGAGGACCTAACTTGGCAGTTCGGGCTGGACTGTTCCCATGAGGAGCAGGGTCAAGACTGATGTGCATATGGCTGGGTCCAAACTGAAGTGGCGTAGAGAGCAAAAACGGCGGATTTAACACATCTCTTGACTGGGGGTGAATGTTTGATTGGCTCAGCATTTTGTCCATCATTTGTTGTTGTAGCTTTGACCAAGCCAGGCACCATGCCATCATGTATCAATCAATCAATCAGAGGTTTGTTAAAGCGCGACTACTCACCCGTAAGGGTCTCAAGGCGCTAGGGGTGGGGTGCAGGTTCCATCCATCAAGGAGGGGGTCTGTCGAAGAGCCAGGTTTTGAGGTTTCTTGCGAAGATGGGGAGCGATGTCTGTCTGAGGTGGAGCGGAAGGGCGTTCCATGCTTTGGCTGCGAGGAAGGAGAAGGAGCGGCCTCCCGATCTGGTCTTTCTGGTGCGGGGGACGACGGCGTAGGAGAGCTGGGCTGATCGTAGGGTCCTTTGGGGTGCGTGGAATTTGAGTCGGCTGTTCAGGTATGCTGGTCCGGTGCCGTGGAGGGCCTTGTGTGCGTGGGTGAGCATCTTGAAGGTGATTCTCGCCTCGACAGGGAGCCAGTGGAGTGTGCGCAGGTGCTGGGAGATGTGGCAGTGTTTTGGCAGGTTGAGGACCAGTCTTGCGGCGGTGTTCTGGATGTTCTGTAGCTTGTGGGTGAGGTTGTTTATTCCGGCGTAGAGTGCGTTGCCGTAGTCGAGTCTGCTGGTGACCAGGGCGTGAGTAACGGTCTTTCGGTGTTCGAGGGGGATCCATTTGAAGGTCTTACGAAGGAGGCGGAGGGTGTGGAAGCAGGAAGACGAGACGGAGTTGATCTGGCGGTCCATTTTGAGCTCGGAGTCCAGGATGATTCCCAGGTTGCGTGCGTGGTCCGTGGGGGGTTGGCGGGTTTCCGAGGGTGGGGGGCCACCAGGTGTCGCTCCAGGCATCGGGGTTTGGGCCCATGATGAGTACTTCTGTTTTGTTGGTGTTTAGTTGTAGGCAGCTGTTTTTCATCCATTTGGCGACGGCTTCCATGCCTTCTCGAAAGTTGCGTCTGGCGGTGTTGGGCTTGTTGGATAGGGAGAGGATGAGCTGGGTGTCGTCTGCGTATGACACGATGTTGAGTCCGTAGGTTCTGACGATGGGGGCGAGTGGAGCCATGTAGACGTTGAAGAGCGTCGGGCTGAGGGAGGAGCCCTGGGGGACTCCGCAGGTGGTAGGTGTGGGGTCCGAGAGGAAAGGGGGGAGTCTGACCCGCTGCGTCCTGCCGGAGAAGGAGCGGATCCAGTCGAGGGCCTTGTCCTGGATTCCTGCGTCGTGGAGTCTGCGTATTAGGGTGCGGTGGGAGACTGTGTCGAACGCCGCTGATAGGTCGAGGAGGATGAGGGCTACTGTTTCTCCTTTGTCCAGTAGGGTGCGGATGTCGTCTGTAGCGGCGAGGAGGGCGGTTTCCGTACTGTGGTTTTTTCTGAAGCCGGAGTGGAAGGAGTCGAGGATGTTGTGTTCTTCAATGAATGTGGCGAGTTGGCTGTTGATGGCTTTCTCGATGACTTTCGCTGGGAACGGGAGCAGGGAGATGGGTCTGTAGTTTTTGAGGTCGGTGGGGTCCGCTGAGGGTTTCTTTAGGAGGGGTTGACCTCGGCGTGTTTCCAGTCGTCTGGGAACGCAGGCGGTCGCCAGGGAGCGGTTGATGGTGTGGCGGAGCATGGGTGCGATGGTGTCGGCGGCTCTGTTGAAGATGTGGTGGGGGCAGGGGTCCGTGGGGGCCCCTGAGTGGATTGACTTCATTGTCTTCAGTGTGTCTTCGGTGGTGAGGGCTGTCCAGTCGTCAATCACTGGTTTCCGGGTGTCGGGGGTGGTTGGTGAGGGTTCAGTGTGTTGGTTGTCTTCGTCGAAGTTGTCGTAGATGCTCTTGATTTTGTGGTGGAAAAAGGTGCTGAGTTTGTCGCAGAGGTCTTGTGAGGGAGGGATGTCGGTAGACTCGCTAGTGGGTTGGGCGAACTCCTTGATGATGCTGAAGAGTTCCTTGCTGTTGTGCGCGTGGGTGGAGATTCTGTCTTCAATCGCTTTTTTCCTCGTTTCTCTGATGAGTTGATGGTGGGCGTTGGTGGCGGCTCTGAAGTTGTCGTGGGCTTCTGTGGATTTGGTGTTCCTCCAGGCCTTTTCGAGGCGGCGGCATGTTTTTCTGGACTCTCGAAGTTCGGTGGTAAACCATCTGGCTTTCTTGGCGCGGGTATTGTTGTTTTTCTTGAGGGGGGCTATGGTGTTGGTGCTGTCCGAGATCCATCTATGCAGGGTTCGGGCTGCGGTGTTGGGGTCGTCTGTTTTCCGCGATGGTTGGGGTGGAGTTGTTGAATGAGGAGGTGAGCTGGTCGTCGGTGATTTTGGTCCAGTTTCTTCGTGGAAGCAGGTGCTGGTGTCTGTGGATGGTGGGTGTTCTGAAGGTGAAGTGGACGCAACGATGGTCGGTCCATGGGAGTTCGGTGGTGTGGCTGAAGGTGATGGAGTTTCCTGTAGTGAAGAGGGGGTCGAGGGTGTGTCCTGCTGAGTGCTTGGGCTCGGTCACGATCTGGCGCAGTCCAATGTTGTGGAGGTTGTCCAGGAGGGATGTGGTGTTGGGGTCCAGTTGGTTGTCGAGGTGGAAGTTGTACTCCGTCCTCTCCCCTTTTCCCCAAATTCTGCAAAATTTACTATTACAAAAAAACGTACAAGTCCTCAGCAAACTGGACTGCTCCAACAGTCTTACTCAGGCCTGCACTATTATGCCTCTGTGGAAGGGCACTGCATTTGTTTACCGGACTGCTGTCATTGGGATAGCGCAGTGAGACACAGCAGTCAGGTCATAACCTAAAAAGAAAGAAATTAAAAACTAGTAAGAGAAAACAGGAAGTCAGATAGCGGAAAGAAGACCGAGAAGAACGATGGGAGAGAGTAAGAAAGAACAAGCATTGGCATAGCCAATGGGTCTCGCCTTTTGGAACCTTATAAGTGTTTAGCCATGCAACAGTTGATGTTGTTGCACCAAGGATATTGTGCTGGATAACTAAACACTTCTAAGGTCCCAAAGGCGAGACCTATTGGCTATGCCAATGCTTGATATTTGGAGAGAGTGGATGTATGAACAGAGACCCATCTGCAGCACTGCCTAGATGACTTAGAATTTTTTTTACAGATGAGACCAGGGAAGCAGGTAGCATCACTGTGTAGAGGACTTAGAATGTGGAATTACTGATGAGACCAAAGAAGCAGCTAGCAGAGCTGCCTAGAGGACTAAGAATGAGGGATTGCCACTGGTAACAGAGATAGAGCTGCAGCACTGCCTAGAGGACTTAGAATGTGGAATTACCAACCGAACCAGAGTAGCAGCTAGCAGCACTGCTTAGAGGACTTAGAATGAGGATTTACCACTGGGGCGAGAGAAACAGCTAGCAGCACTGAATGAGGAATTACCACTGTGACCAGAGACACAGCTGCAGCACTGCCTAGATGACTTAGAATGAGGAATTACTGACCAGAGTAGCAGCTTGCAGCAATGCTAGAAGACTAGGAATGATGAATTACGACTGGAACCAGAGAAGCAGCTAGCAGCACTGGCTAGAGGACTAAGAATGAGGAATTACCACTAAGAACAGACGCTGCTGCAGCACTGCCTAGAGGACTAAGAATGTGGAATTACGAATGGGAACAGAGACATAGTCGCAGCACTGCCTAGAGGACTAACAATGAGGAATTACAGACTGGACCAGAGTAGCAGCTAACAAAACTGCCTAGAAGGCTTAGAATGAGAAGTTACCTACAGGACCAGAGAAGCAGCTAGCAGCACGGTCTAGAGGGCTTAGAATGAGGAATTACCGACGGGACCGGAGTAGAAGCTAGTAGCATTGCCTAGAGGACTTATAAATGAGGAATTACCATTGGGACCAAGTAAGCAGCTGCAGCTTTGCTAGAGGACTTAGAATGAGGAATTACCACTGGGACCAGAGGAGCAGCTGAAACAGTGTGTAGAGGACTAAGAATGAGGAATTACCACTGGACTAGAGAATCAGCTAGCAGCATTGATTAGATGACTGAGAATAAGTAATTCTCACTGGGAACAGAGACACAGCTGCAAAACTGCCTAGATGATTTAGAATGGGGAATTACCACTTGGAACAGAGACACAGCTGCAGCACTGTCTAGAGGACTTAGAATGGAGTAATTTCTGACAGGACCAAAGAATCAACTGCAGAATTGTGTAGAGGACTTAGAATGAGGAATTACCACGGGGAACAGAGACACAGCTGCAACACTGCCTAGATGACAGCTTTATAATCATGTCCTACAGTAGTTTTATTGTTACATGAATAGATTTCTACAAAAATGTATACTGATATTTCTAAATATTTACTTTTGCACTTTACTTTGACTTTTTTACTGCATGATGCAAAAATGATTGCCAATAATGCAGAACTTGTGTTAAAAGGAGCTTTTAGCTCTGAAAAGGCTAAAGGTATAGTACTATTCTGTACAATATGTTTGTTCTTTCCTTCGTAGCACATTGACTTGTGTTTTTCAGTTTAAAAAATAAAAATGAATTCATGAATGGTTGAAGGGTTCTAACTCGTGTGAACTGCTCCTCTCTTGGTACAAGAGGAAACCAAAAACTGTGAACGCTCTGGCATTTTTAAGCGCCCACGCATGCCATTAATATAGAAGTGCTGATGGCATTTTTTTTATTTATTATGTTTATACATCACTGTCATACAAAGCCCGAAGCAACTAGTTGGAGGAAAACACCTGCAAAAGCAGGATGAGCTGGCAGTTATCGCAAAATGTATTTTGGAAAGAGGAACACAAAGTAGAAAAACCAAGAATCAAAGAGCAGTGTGAAATGAGAGAACGAAGCACAACAGGGTGGTGGAGCTTTCTTGTTACTAGTGTGTAACAGAGGAAGGAGCAGTTTCTCCCAGCCTGGAAAACTAATCTGAATGGTGCTGCTTCTGTGTTTACTAATCCAGACGAGACCGCTCCCAGGCTTCTGTGGCAGCCTCGCTTTGGAAGCTTAGCTGGGGAGACATAGTCCTATTTTTATTGCTCCTTTGCAATTGTGAGAACTCTGAAAAAGACGTTGCGTAAAAAAACACTAGCATGGTACTTGCAGGCTGCCACTCCGAGTTACAAGCATGGCCGGAGATGAGAAACTCTGGATCTCACTGGTGAGCTCCGATACTTTGGGGCGATATTGTAAATGTTTTAATGTCTCAAAAACACATAAATTAAAAATGTGTTAACATGGATTAGAGGGCGCAGCATCTCCGGTTGTGTGAACGCATTGCGGGGAGAAGTAAAAGCAGGTGTCCTGGAGGGCTTTAAGTGGGGTGAAAAAACTGGAAGGGTCTCTCTAAGGGGCGTGCCCAATGTAATTAAAATGTTGGCTTAAAACATGTAAACTGAAAATCTGTGCGTAGCATAGTGTGCCGCCAGACTGGTATTTTGCTGCTCCTGTCACTGCATCCAGATAGTTAATACAACATGTAACATCACACCTACAACAAGCTAGGGCTATTGGCTTTGTCCATGGTTCTCTGATGTTCTAAGGGACAGTTTTGCTGATCGGGCTGCACACAGGCTGGCAGGCCGGACCTGGCAACTAATATGTGCTCCTAATAACCAGCGGTGATGAGGTGGCCAGCTGTGGGGAGTCTCGCGCTGGTCTGGCAAGTTTGCTGTTTGGTTCCCTGATGTCCAGGGTAGCGTGGATCAAGTATAGTGACACAAGCTGGTGGTGCCGAGGCTGATAGCGGTGATGCCTCTGGCTGACGTGCAGACTGGGTTTGCAGGTTATAAGGTGACCTGAGGCGGCACCGTTATGCAGGCGGTGATGGTGTCTCACTGCATGGGATTGTCACGACTATGAAGGGCACTTAGGCAGAAGGGCTGTGGCACCCT
Organism: Calotriton arnoldi; assembly: GCA_963921515.1. Classification (NCBI taxonomy): domain Eukaryota; kingdom Metazoa; phylum Chordata; class Amphibia; order Caudata; family Salamandridae; genus Calotriton; species Calotriton arnoldi. The sequence goes on along the minus strand of CAWUFW010001987.1, from coordinate 1,696,362 downwards.
AAACCACAGAGGACTGCAGGGGGTGCTGCAATCTGTCACTGCTCCATGCAGTGGTGGGATGCGGCCGGTCAGGGTTCCATTCCCGCGTCGATGCTGCTGGCTGAGGCTGTATGATCGGTGTAACCGGTCAAGGTTCTGTGAGGGTGGTGGAGCCGGCAGGAGAAAGATGCTGGCCACGCTCCGAATCGGCGTCTATCTAACTCCATTTGTAAGTAATTGGCAATACTTGCATTCCAATCATGTCAATATAGCTGGGATTGTGAGCGGAGTGAGAGGCAGGCGGCCAAGCGCAGAGGGCGCGAGACTGCAGCGGGACACGTCTAGAGAGGCAGCGCGAAGAAGGGAGTTGAGAGATGCTCCCTTGACATCCAAATAATATCGCTGGCGTAGTACATGGAAGACACAGGTAGATTAAGTGATTTGCCCAGAATCACAGAAAGTTGAGCAGACGCCGAGACACGAGACGGAGAGGGCGGAGCGAGTGAGTGGCCGGGACGTGTGGGCGAGGAGAGAGGCGCGCGCGCGCTTGGGAGAGCAGTCTGCTCTTTTTGGAAGCACATACTCGTGCTTGTGACGCGCCCCTGCTCGCTCCCGCAAGGTGGATGCCGCCACAAGCAAGAGTATGTGCTTCCGAAAAGAGCAGAGCGACGGCTAAAGGTCCTCCTATGCAGCACATGCGCGCTGCGTAGGCGAGACCTAAAAAGGATTGTGTTGGTGATCCCTGCAGAAGAGGAACACCGAGCAAGAAGGAAGTCACCAGCTAAGGAGAGGAGCACAGAGAGGACAGCGGCAGCTTGAGGAAGACTGTGAGGTAGAAGAATGACAAGGAAACTGAGCTGAATACACCGCCGGCCATAGACTGAATCGGAGTACAAGGCAGAGACACCAAACCCATCCTCATCCTGGGAGGCGAACTGTCCCCGTCAAGAAACCTGTGCTGTATGGGTGAGTGGCTTGGGAAATGGAGCAAGGCTGGTCTAACAGGGATGTGGGAGATCAACAAGGGACCACATATCTAAAAATAAAAACCAAGGAAACCAGCGCACAACGGCAGAACAAAGGAAGGTGGTGGATGATGGCATACTGCATGATTAGGCAGAAAATACTATGAACCTAAGCGTTTTTCTGGAGGAAAGACCGGTTAGCACCATGGAAAACCCTATGCCCCTACTAAAAGGGCACCTTCCACTCTGTTGAACCTAAAAGTTCAAGTTTATCTCTGAATAAAGTTAATAGCAGAGTCAGAAGTAGTATTACTAAGGAAGATTGTAGTGTAAAATAAGAAAATCCTGAAAGAAGTAACTAAGATGAAAATAAGAGTATAGGAATAGAGAGGGAACAAACCTTAGAAAAGGTTCACTAAAGTAACATTTTATCTTCTATCCCGACAGATTTGGACTGCTAGGAAGTTGCCAATGCTGAAAGCATGTGATAATCATGAAGAACTAAGGAAGAAAAGGCAAAAACCGAATCCAAATGAACAGTGGGATTCACAAAAAACTTTGTGTCCTATAGATTCAAAGTGAGACAGATTCTTCATAAGTCTTATCTTTGATTTTTTTAATTGAAATAAAAGTTTAACCAGATCACCTTGCCATTGGAGGTGGTGTATCATTAAGACGTACTGGCAACGGCCTCTCAGTCTCTTCAAAGTGTTTGGTGACCCTAATCCTGCTACTCAGCCATTGCTTACTCCCCTTTGAACTCATGTGCTTCTACTTCTTAGATCTGGAGCACCATGCTAACCCTTGCCAGGTAGAAAAAGCACGTTGCTGGTGTCCAAACCCAATCTTCCCTTTCTTCACTGGCTGCCATTCATGGCATGGTTTAGGTTCACACTATGCCGCCTTCATTGAAACAACTTTCTGAATAGAGTTGCTCTTAATTTCTGGCAGTGCAATTCCTTGCAACTCGAGTTAATCAGATTCAGAACGATGCTTACACAGAAGCACATCTTCGCTGGTACAGTTCTGACACCTGGTCTCCCTTCTCGATATAGGGAAGAAGCCTACCCATCGTATTGTAAGAAAAACCCTTAAGATCTCATATCTTCCTATTTTTCGAGAATGAATCGAGCACCCTTACTAGAATTGTTGTGTAAAATATATTTTATTAATATTTGTGTTAATTTCCTGCTAGTCTGTCTTAAAATCTCTGGTTACGTGTGTCTCGTTCCTGTGCCCTGTCATTTCAAAAAGAGCTGCATGTAAACACTCTAAAGCCATCCCACTCAGAAATTCCATACGAGTCTGTATAATTTATAATGGTTCATGTGAACCCCCAATACACCCCCCCCTTTTTTTATTCTTTTTTTTATTTTTTTTACAACAAACAGGCAGTCTTATTAAAGGGCCTGTTTACATGTTCTTGGTCTGTTGCTCAAATCATTCCCTCCCTTAGTTGGGGCAAGCTTGCTACTCGATGTCCTACCGTCCTTGCCCCTTATAACTCTACCATATCTTTCTTTAATGCCCATACCACTGTTTAAAACTACAGTCCTCCTACCCACCTCCACCTAAGTCCCAATGACTAATAAAGAGTTGTCTCCTCTCTGTGTCTAGTCAAAATGTCCCTTGAACAACACCAGGAGTGGACTGTAAAGCCTTGATCTGCACAGGCAGGGTGACTTTCTTGCAGTGCAGTACAATATGAACATTAGCCGTGTATTACTGCCGGTCGGGGGCCAACATGTATTTATATGGTGACTGAGAGCGCGACATGTCGGTCCAGAAAATGTAATGTACACCACCATTTTTAGAAACCAGTCTACCTTTAAGCATGTTAATAAAGAGGAACTTGAGCACCTGCTGTAAATGTGCAAAAAAGCAACCCTAAATTAGGAGACTACTGGCCCTGTAACATTTAATGCAACTTGCTAGTGTAGCGTTATCCCGATTGAGGTAATGGACAGTGCACTCAGAAACACCACCTCAAACAAAGCCCCTTGGTGGCCCATATTCAGTGCCCATCATGATCATTAAGTCAATACTAAGCTACATTGTTTATTTTAAGGTTCCTATATTGTAATGCCTCTCACCCTCTCTGCCAAATACTGGGTTTGGTTACCAACCTCTGCTAATTGATTTGTGGGTTTCCCTGTAGGAGACCTTATTGTTTATACTAAGGTTAACACATTGTAGCTGACTTTTACCAGTGTTAGGTTGTTTGTCAATATACAATTTTTGATGTTCTTCTCCTGATGATATTTTCTGTTTGGCCTTTAATCTTGTTTGAAATATTTTCAAATTGTATGTGCCAGTTATTCTTCTTTTTGTTTCTAGATGATGTGCGAGGTTATGCCGACGATTAGTGAAGCGGAGGTTCCCTCTGGGGGAAATGGGAGCCAGGGCCTAGGCTCTCCGCTGCAGTCGGACTCTGAGTCTCATTTTGAACAGTTGATGGTATCCATGTTGGAGGAAAGAGATCGGCTTCTGGACACATTAAGGGAGACCCAGGAAACCCTTGCCTTGAGTCAAGGCAAACTCCAGGAAATTAGTCATGAACGAGACTCCCTACAGAGGCAGCTTAACTCTGCTCTACCACAGGTATGGTTGCTTTATGTTTTAATTTACTAGAAGCTGTATGGGCCCTTCAAAAGGAATGCACATGCTAGTGTAATTGTCCTATTGACTTTTTGCAGAACTTCACCCCCCCCTCCCCGTTGTGAAGCCATACATGAGAGAGAGTTTAGTGGTTCTGAATATTAGACAAATGCCTAATTCTCTATAGCCCAGGCACTTGCGATGCACCCGACCCAGAGCATTGAGTTGCAAATTCAGAAATCATTGTTGCCTCCAACAACCCAATTTGTCAAACCGCAACACCCTTCTGTGGCTCTACTGCGACTTTCTGGAACTCTCTCCCTCTTCTGATAACTAACACCAGACATTCTTTCCTTTAGAAAAGCTCTAAAGACCTACCAGTTTAAGATATACCTAGGCAGTTTAGGTTCATTTGCAGACTTTGTAACTCGTTTAATGTTCATATTCTTGCTGACATTTACTTCTGCCCAAATGTACTTTGGCTCACCAGTGTGCATGCTATGAATCCAGGCCCTATTGTTTCTGCACCTGACCTACACCCTGCCCTCTGTCTTTCGAATTCCTCCTTTATCCTTGACCAGCCTTTTATTCCTTCAAGTTGCAGTTCTTACTGCCTTTGAAACAATGTCATTTGCATAAATCTTTTTTTTTTTTTTTTTTTTTTTTTTAAAGCACTCTAATACGTCTAGATGCAGGTGTTGTATAGAAAAACGAAATAAATATACATTTTGTGTTTAATGAAAAAATACTTTGTTTTATTTGTTTGGACCCTTTATTTCTTTAAAGTAGTCTGTAAAATCGGTGCACCGAAATAACCTTCATAATAGTTTTCCAAGGTCATTAACCCCATAGGATTAATGGTAGAGGTGCTTGATGTACCACGGTATACCACATTTTCTGAAAAACCAGTAGCTTATTAATCGATGGGAATCCTTCCCAACATGTTTTTTATTAGTGTCAGAAACCTGTCAGTTTGCCATAGAAAGTTTGGTTTGTAGTCCAATTTTTTCAGTCGTAACTTGGATTAACCTACCATCTTTCAAATGACGCCAAATTGATTTGAAAAAGACTCTCCATCTGATAGTGGAAGAGGTGTGGCGCAGCGGCCAGGGTGCCTAACTCTGGACCACGGGGTTCACGGCTTGATCCCCGGGGCTGGCGGCAGGTTAGCCCAGCACCATGTGACTCTGGGCAATAGCTTGCTTAATCTTCCCGAGGGCCCCCAGCGCCGGGACACCTGCGCTTTACTATTTATTTATTTATTTAATTATTTGTAGAATATTGCAGCAGTGGCACAAGGAGTTTCTGCCACTGGGCCCGTCCTCCCCATACATAAAGTCTTGCATTAAATATTTACATTTTCCTTAACTCAATCTTCACACTGGATAGTGAATCAGCTTGAATTAAAAGGGTTGAATTTCTGGTGGTGTTATTTCTTTGTCCCCACATATTCTGTTTCTTATGGCTCCTCAAACACGTCATTAAAACATGCGCCGACCTTTGGACCTGCATTTGACTTGGGTTTCTTGGGTCGTTCTCAGATTGTCTGCAGAGATCCGAAACGAAATGAATCTTTTAAATGACAAGGATTGTCCGTTGGGGCGGGGAAGGGCTTATTTCTAATAATCTCTCGGCCTTCTGTCTTTCGTCCAGAGTGTCTATGGTTCAGAGACCTACAAGGGATAGAAGGAAGACCTCTTTCCACTTTATACTCAAGCGACTGCTTTGTTTACTTTCCGTAGGCTACTATCTGTAGTAGTGGGCGCTAATCAAAAACCTCAAAATAAGTATGCTGTGCATAATCACATTATAGTTTGATTTCCCAGACTGAGCCTCTTTCTGAGTAACAAGCACGTTATTGCCTGAAGGAAGTAGCTTAATTAAATGGGGAAGGTCTCTGTACAAGAACCCCAAATCGCTTGATTAAATACATTGTCTGCTTAAGGAAGTCCGGTGTGTTTGTGCTGATTTTTCGTTTCTACAGTGACGTAATTTAGACTTTTACAGCCTTGTGGGCTATAAGCAACGATGGTTTTTAAAACCCATTTAACATGCTCATGCTGTTGCCAGCGTGGCTGTGCTCTTATATTTCCATTTTGCCGAGATCACTCCCTCATTTGCTGTGTAGGGTGTGAGCTCCCTCCGAGACTTGATATGTTCTTTGCCTCACCCTGAAATGTTAGTTGCAAAGTTAGTATTCTGAACTAGGAGTGTCACTTTCCCCTTTTAGAGTCTGCGAGAGGAATACAAAATTTTCCAGCATTCGCGACAATTTTAGATTCTATTAAGGACACCGGGGCGAGGATTATGCGTCTCAAATCTTTACTGTTTTTTCATTGGCTGCTATTTGGAGTAATAAACACATATGTAAATACTACAAGTCCCATGAGGCTTTGAACCACGCCTCCTTCATTAACCAATCCACACTGTCCAAAGTATACAAAATAGCGAGGCACCATCTTGACTGCCTCTTTCTTTGCAGCTAAAAGTCTTAATCGTCAAGCAAACAAAATAGGATACAGTTCTGGCTCTCAACGGAGAGCAACTCCATAACAGGTCCCATAAGAGACAAATTATCCACGAACAGCGAAGACCTCATCGCGATGAAACATCCTAGGTTAATTCTGTTTGGAATCCGTTCCTGAAATCAGAAACAAGTTTGAAAAACCACAGAACCAAAAGTTTGTTACATCAGGGTGGGAGAGAAAAAACATGTCTTATGCATAATATGACAACATGACAGTTGTAAATCTTCTTACCTGTCCCAACGAGTGGGATAATCCTCGCCTCCGTGTCCTTAATAGAATCTAAAATTCTTGTCGCAAATGCTGGAAAATGTTGTATTCTATGGCAGGACCGGAGGCTCAGATTATGCTGGTTCAAAGCTGACAAACAACAACAGAAGAAACGTACAATGGGTTTATAATAAAATTCTTTAAACATTGAGTCAGAAGACCAATCTGCTTCCTTTAGAATATCTTCCAACCTGGAACCCATAATAAAGGCTTTAGATGCCAAAGCACCCCTTGCTGAATATGCACCATACACAGAAAAGTCTATACCTGCTTCAGCCATCACCCATCTGACCCAACGTGCCAAAGTGGCCGCTGATACTGGGCCAAAGGGTTTCTGGATTGACAAAAGTAATGGTCCTAAAGGATCGGATCTGTGGGAAAAAGTACGTTCCTCATAGACTTTTAAACATTTTAAAACACATAACTTATCATTGAGGAAAAGCAGGATACTCAACTGAACGAGACATTGTTTTTGTTCTTCTAGAAATAATGAATGATGCACCTGGGGGGGGGGGAAACCTGCCTGCAAGATATAAAGCATGCACGTCAGAAACTCTACGACTTGAAATAAGACATAACAACATAGTGAGCTTTGCTGATAATTGTTTCAGCGATAAATCTTTGTGAGGCCAAGACTCAAGAAAAGCGAGAACATTAGACACATCTCATAACGTAGTATATCTGGGTTTCGGTTGACTAGCAACCCTAATACATTTCATTAACTTGCACCCCATCAATTGGATCCCCACTGGTTTCCCCTCAATGTGATCATGTCCAGCTGATAAAGCCGACCTGAAATTATTTACTGATCTATAACATAGGCCTGAATCTGCACATTCGGACAAACAATTCAAAATTTCCTTCAAATCCCACGGGATCCACCTGTCGTTGAAGGCACCAACCCATCCATCGCTTCCATGCTGCAGAATATCTCTTCGGGTGGATGGAGCCCAAGCTTGTTGTATAAACTCGGCAGCCGCTGATGAAAATCCTTCAATTCGCTCATGTCTCCTGAGAGCGTCCACACCATGAGGGATAGCTGATTCTGAATGAATAGAGGATGCGGGGAGCCCACTGGGTCCTGGAGCAGAAGCGGAAAAACGTGCAGTTGAAAAGGCAGGTCCACTGACAGTTCCAACAGAGTCGGAAACCACGATTGTGTTTTCCATTGTGGTGTGACTAATATCAATGAGGCAGACTGCCTCCGGACCTGAGCCGCTACTCTCTGGATTAATGCGAAGAGGGTAAAGGCAAAATTCCTCTGGGATCCCCAGTGATGAAGAAACTCATCCGTTCCCAGTGCCATCGGGTCCGGTCTCCAGCTGAAGAAGCCTGGAAGCTGGGTGTTGAGGCGAGAGGCAGAAAGATCTATCTGACAAGGGCCTCGAATAGTCATGATCTCTTGAAACACAGTTGGGTGGAGCTTCCAGTCGCTGAAATCCCTCAGAAATCTGGAATTCCAATCCGCTACTTGATTGCTCTTGCCGGGAATGTATTCCGCAACTATCCTGATCTTCTGAGCCAGGCAGAAGTGCCAAAAGTCTCGGGCAATGTTGGCCAACAGCCAGGATCTCGTCCCTCCTAGGTGATTGATCTCTCACCGCTGACACATTGTCCATCCTGAGGAGGATGCAACAATTGCTCTTCAGTGGGGAGATTGACCTGATGGCAAACGATCCGGCTAACAACTCTAGACAATTGATGTGTAATTTTAATTCGTCTGCCGACCACCTGCCTCCTGTAGCAAAGTCTCCGCACCTTGCTCCCCAGCGACTGGCGTCTGACTCGATAATTACATCGGGAGAAGCTCCGAAAATGGCCTTGCCGTTCTAGGCCTCCATGGGTGTTAGCCACCATTGCAGTTTGTCTTGAGCGTCTGGAGACCGAGCAATCAAATGATCGTAACTGAAATTCTTCTGAAGATAGAAGATCTTGAGACGTAACGCTCTGTAATGGAGAGGTCCTGGGAATATTGCCTGGATTGAAGAAGCCAGAAGGCCCACAATTCTCGCTAGAGACCCCAAAGAATTCATTTGTCTCAACAGTCGTTCAAATCTCCCTTTTTATGGATTTGATCTTGGTTGCCGGGAGGAGCAACTGAGCTTTCACCGAATCTATCTGGAAACCTAAGAAATCCACCTGTTGGGCCGGTGTCATCATGGATTTTTTGAGGTGGATTACAAAACCCAGCTCTTGCAAGAGAGAAATCGTCCATTGCAAGTGATTGCACAGTTGAATCCGATCTTGAGCTAACAGAAGCATGTCGTCGAGATAAACGATCATGCGAACTCCCATTTCTTGAAGACTAGTGACTACTGGCTTCAACAGTTTGGTGAAAACCCAAGGAGCTGATGAGAGGCCGAAGGGGAGCGATTGGTATCGAAACCATTGGCCTTTCCATTGGAATTGAAGGTATTTCTGGTGAGAGGGAGAAATAAGCACTGTTAGATAAGCGACCTGTAGGTCCAAACGAACCATCCAGTCGGTCTCTAACAACAGGTCTCTTAAAAGATGGATCCCTCCCATCTTGAAATGTCTGTAGACCACAAAGGGGTTGAACTCCCTGAGATTTAACACCAATCTCTGACCTCCTCCTTTCTTTTGGACCAAGAAGACATTGCTGCAAAAGCCGTCAGGAATGAAGGGTCCCGCAGCAATGGCCTGCTTTGTCAAAAGTTCTAGTATTTCTGAGTCTATAAAAGACTGTTCTTGTAGGGAAAAATGGAGAGGAACAGGAGGAGCTTGTTGCGTGGGAAAACAGATTAACTCTGTGATACCCTTGAACAGTGTTCACGATCCACGCATCTGAGGAGATCTTTGCCCAATTGTAAACAAAATGCATCAGTCTGCCCCCCAAAGGAATCGAAGGGAGAAAAGGGGTTGTTACCTGAAGATTGGGCATCATTGTTCCTGAACCCTCGGTTGATCCCTCTATTGTATCTTCCACGAAAACCTCGGGATCTGGTGGGATAAAATCCGGCCTGGTCGGGTTCTCGAGTGTAACCCCTGCGTCTAGGGGCAAAGCCCCGTTGAGGACTTAGTTGATTGAAGCGGCCGGCCGAGCGTCCTCTGCCACGGCCGGCCCTACCAGAGAGGGGATGGAAAACTCTCTTGAGGGAGGATTGCGACTTGTCCAGGGAGGTGAAGGTGTTAACAAACTTCGCAAAACGTTCGCCGAAAAGCTGGCCCTCCGCCAAAGGGCCTGGTTCAGCTGAAGCTAATCCACTAGCTGTGGATCGATTCTTTGGAGGACCGACTTGCGTCTTTCCCAGGAAAGCGCACAGTTAGCATTGCCAAGAAGGCAGATCGCCCTCTGGGTCCATCCAGCTAGGACCTCTGGGTGGATGGCTGAACCAGTCTCCTGCGCTTGCAATGCTAGTTCCAGAATCTTTGCCAAAGGGCCAGAGACATCGAGGAGTTTGTCCTGACAAGCCCTAAGAGCCCTGTTGATACCTTTGTTGGGATCTTTTTTTAATATTTCTTTAGAAAGGTCTGCATGGACGTGTCTATCTCGGGAGTCAAGGCGGATTTATTCGGAAGGTCTGGGCGGGGGCACTCAGATCGCAGGTGGGCGCGAACCTCATTGTCGAAGCTCTTGCGGAGGTTCGTCTGCATGTAATCCGCCACCCCAGGGGCGGGAGCCCAATCAGAACGGGGGTGGACAATGCTAGAAGGATCAAAGGTGGAGGGGGTAGGATTAATAGGCGAGACGGAGTGCTTGCGCTTTTTGGCGCGTTTGCATGGGCACGATTCCTGAGAGGAATCCGTATCGGTGTCCGTGTCGGTCAGCGGGGGAAGGTCTGGGGTGCTAGGCAATGGAGAAGGGGCCAGAGGATCCGCGGTGTACTCTTGATCCTTGGAGTTCTGTAACTTGGATTAAATGGTAACATGGGGCCAAGAATGGCCTGGGGGTTCAGAGGGCAGGAGGGGAGGTGTAGGGGTTGGGTTGTTAGAAGGGGTTTTTGGGGTGACACCTACCAATTGGTCTAGGTGGAGGGAAATGGGCAGGAGGGCAGAAGAGAGCCTTATCTAGCTTTTTATCAAGAGTCTTGTCAATGAGGGACTCCATATTTTCATCGTAATAGTAGTCCTCATTTTCTGCAGGACCATATGCAGCTAGTTCAACCTTCAAGCTCCTCACCCACGCACACAAAGCACTCCACAACTCCGGACCAGCCTACCTCAACAGACGACTCAGCTTCTACACCCCCACCCGCCAGCTCCGCTCGACCAGCCTCGCCCTCGCCACAGTCCCCCGCATCCGGAAAACGACCGCCGGCGGCAGATCCTTCTCCCACCTCGCCGCCAAGACCTGGAACACCCTCCCCACCAACCTCCGACAGACCCAAGACCTACTGGCCTTCAGAAGACTCCTCAAGACCTGGCTCTTCGATCAGTAGCAGCACCACCCCCCTCTTCCCCCAGCGCCTTGAGACCCTCGCGGGTATGTAGTGCGCTTTATAAGTGTCATGATTGATTGATAGTTCCTCCTCATAGACCTCGCAGTCTGACACCTTTGATGAATATCTCTATATTCTACTCCAAATCCCCAGTGGGAAGCGCGAGAGACGCGCGAGCATACACGGCATCAACTGCTCGCAGAAGCGAGTTAAACCGGTTATAAAAGGGCACCTGAATCTGAGAAAAATCACAGAATACCTCTAAAGGGGTAGCGCAACACGCGCTGAAGGAATCTGGGAAATGAAGTATATCGCACGCCAAGCGCGGCACGAGCGTTACACCGCTAAAGAGGTAAACAAGCGAGATTATTAATAAGCAGTAAAATACTAAATATACAGTCATTACCACTATACAATAAGCAAAATAACGGGGCACTTATCTTGACTGCGGAGCAGCAAAGAAAGGGGCAGTCAAGATGGTGCCTCGCTATTTTTGTATACTTTGGACAGTGTGGATTGGTTAATGAAGGAGGCGTGGTTCAAAGCCTCATGGGACTTGTATTATTTACATGTGTTTACTGTATTTTCATTGGCTGCTATTTGGAGTAGTAAAGATTTGAGAAGCATAATCTGAGCCTCCGGTCCTGCCATAGAATCCAGCGATTTGATTTCTTTGTCTAATTTTGTGTGGCTCTGACTTCCTTACTAAATAATTTTAAAAGTATTGGTTAGTAGGAGGGATTGTGCTCTGATTAATGTGTAACTTTACACTGTTTTCAGTGATTCATTACTTTGCCTCTTCCCGACCCTGAGCATTTGTGAGTCGAGGCAAGTCGCTGCAGTGATCTCTTCTACAAATTACACAAACTTTTTTGATTTTGCAAACTTGCGTTGCAATCTAAACTAATACTCCTGGTGGGCCGCCCCAACCTGACGTGCATGTGTCTTTGCAAAACTCACACTAGGAGCACAGCTGCGCACTGAACGATTACTGCTATGCTTTAATATTTAAACTATTGTAAATGCCGCAAGGGTGTGACTTGAATAAAAATGATGTAAGCATTATTGCTGATAATATATTTTTTTCTGACCTCGAACAATACCGCTCAAGTTACTTTTGGCATTGGCAGGCGCAGCCATAACTGTTTTAAGTGCTTTATAGGAAAGCAAGATCCGTACTTTTTGCCTTGTAGTGTTCAATAAGGTCTACCAAGTCAAACTGTAAGAGAGCCATGTGTATTTCTTACTGTGGTTTGAAATTAAAGACTACCTACAGTAGATTTTCAGTCCCATTCTACAGTATCTTTCATCTCTTTTTCCATATCCCCAGCAAGGGATAATGCTACCTTTCCACCCTTATCTTTCACAACTGCCCCACATTTCTTTCAGACTCAGTAACTTTGAAATGTTTTTCATTTGATCAAGTGACACCAGACTTTTAAAATTGGTCTTAGAGTTTCTTCTGCTCCATTAGTGAGGGAATAATTGCTCACGATGCATCATGCAATGTTTTTACAAATACTGAGTAGTTTTTTGTTTTCTGAGAAGGGAGTTAGAAAGTGTTAATCATCAAGACAGAAAAGACGGCTGAATATTTTAAAGTTGCATGGTGGCTCAACATATCCCGAATTAAAAGGTGATCCAAATACAGTAGACCAGTGGCTCTTAACCTATAAGCCTCAACCCCCCACCCCCTCCCAATATCCGTTCAAATCATATGTGCAACAGTATTACGTTTAAGGTTTTGGCTTTAAATTATTGTTTTCAGCAAGCTTTTGATTGTGATATAGATTTTGTACCGTGTTTGTAAAATTGAGTTTGTTTTTAATTAAAGTAAAAATATGTTCACATGTCTATATTTGTTAGTTATTCTGCGTAAGGAAAAAAACGTTAGTTGCGTTAGTTGACTGCGTTAGGATAAAAAACTAGGAGGAAAGTATGCTAATGGGCAAATGTTTCCTTTTAATATAATCTAAAAACCAAAATCTCCATGGGATTTACATTTGAACTTTATAGTTCAGCTAGGTTTTGGATTTAACCAGTTTGCTGCTTCGAACGTTCCGCGCCAGTGCGGAACGTTCTATTAAACGGGCGGGGCCGCGTCGGCCAACGGACGTGCGCAGCACTACCGAGGTAGTGCTCGCGACGGCCGTTGGCCGACAGCAGCAGCAAACGGGTTAATAAAGAACAGTTGAGAGGGATTTTCCTCTAAGGTATGGTAGCTCATTCACAGAGGCCGACCGGCCAAAGGCCTGAGTAAATACTAAATATTTTATGATTCTCATTTTATGACCTAATAGTGTAATCTGAATGCAGCAGTCACAGAAAATAATTCTTGGCATAAAAAGTAGCCATTGGTTGTCGCTGTTGAAGCTGGAAATGAGGCATGCGGTGCCTGTGGTTATGTTTTGCTGAAGAGACCTTGGTTAGTGGAGTTAGCCTATACTTGTTTTATTTGTATAGTGGATGCTTGTTCTATAGACTGGTAGTAATTGGATATCTATATGAAGTGTTATAAAAACATTACGTATCAAACTCAGCATTGTAAGGTGTAGTCTAATGTGCTCTTTTATGATGATGCTATTTTAGGGCCTATGTGAACCTACCTTCCTGGCCTTCTCTTCCCATGGTATGTTTCATATGCTCCTATTGGCTCTGGCACTTGCAGTGAAACACCCCACTCTATTGCTTAAAGGTTCCGTTCAGGAACTTCACAAAGTTATTAGACATGTAACCTCCAGAACCTCTGCTTATTTTAACAAAAATAAAATCTTTTTTGGTATATACATAATAATTTTTTTAGACTTTGTAAAAATTGTATTGTTAAGATAGTGGCAAAGTACTTGTAGTCCTATCAATGGTGAAAACTAAGGGAAACTTTAAGTGTAGTTAAGTTGATGTAGGAAGAAAACAGATTTTAGAAGACAACAGGTTGTTTATATATTTGTTATCCGTGCCAAGTCAAACGACGGTGACCTTAACTTAGGCTCATTTGTGTATACTTCATAGAGAGGTATTTGGACATGGTGACTCAAAACCATGGGTGGGACCATGGAAAATGAAAACAGATGGCAAAGGTAACAAGGCTCCCAGGTGGCTGTCTGCTCCGGAGCAGTTACATACATGTGCTAATTTTCACGGTATGGATCATGAGGTGGAGAAGTGACTCGCTCAATCCTGATGGCACACAGTCCCCTTGCATCGATCTGAATGTGGCACCTTCCAACCCATCAAGATGGTGGCTTCACCTGGAAGTGGCCAGCTCTCTTAGCAGCTGACCCACAGGGAAGATTGACAGTGTGGGCACACTGAGTCGTCTTTGAAGCACACGTGTGCCCCTGGTAGAACCAGCTATTTGGATGTAGCGGACTGTGTCTGGAGGGGATGTACTCCTGTGAAGGGGTGGAGAACAGACTTGGAGGCATGGTTGATCCAGTAGACGGCATGTACCTCCCATCAGGGACTATTTGCTTCTGAAGCATGGGCAGGCAGCTGTTGGTATTCTCTGCGTTCTGCAATGTCGCCTAAGGAAACCGAGGCATGCAAAGACTGATGTCTTCATCTTCAAACGTTGGAAATCTGAAGAGCAGCATAATGGAAATAGCACTATCAAACGCAGAAGAGGTGATTCTCTTACAAGAGGACTCCTTGATAATATCACTGAGAGACTTGCATGGCATATGGCAGGCTATAGAATAAAAAATTGGAATATGATAAAAGGAGGACATCAACAGCCAAATGTCTAACACCGAGCAAGTTGTCAATTTGCTGAGATATCGATTGCTGAAAATGGAGAGAACTCTGCAGACATTCAGGGTAATGGCAAAAAGCTATCTGTTTAGAAGAGGTACATTCCCCTCATTGGTATATCTAGACTGTGAAGTCTAGCCCCTTGAAACTTAAACCAAAGCCAGTATTATTAGGAACCAGGTGATCTCCACCTAAGACGAGGACTTTGACTTGGAGTGAGACCCCTCACCCCCCACCCCCATTTACATTCAGTAATTCTTCATTTATGCTGCAGATACCAATGTCCGTGTCCTTAAGGCTATGCTAGAGGGGGAACTGGCATGGGAATAGTTTCGTATGAATTGGGAATCTCATGGCAGTTCGATTTAATCACTAGAATGGCAGCAAAGAAAGGAAATCTAGAGGTAGGTGGCTGAAAAATTCATGTATTCCAGGCATCTCAACAAGACTTCAAGAGGGGAAAAAAGAAGAGCTTGTTTCTTTGTGAATGGAAGTCTGGTTCCATGCCAGACTGCAGGGTTGGAACATGGAACCATGATCCTTCTTGAATCCTGAGACGACTAAGCTTTTTGAACAGCATATCTGTGGTTGTGTGTTTAGTCCTTTATAACTGCCTCAGATAAATGGCTGTGGTGGCTTTATTGCATGTGTTTACGTGAGAACAGTGTTCAGATCCCTGCAGGTAGTGAGTTATGTGTTAACCTGGGCTATAGAGCATTAGGCATTTTGATCACTCCAGAAGTATGGACGCAGAACATTCAGTTTGATTATGGAGTTAAAAGGACATTGAGAGGAATAATTAGTAAGCATACTGAATAGGCCTTTGAATAAAGTCATGTTTCGTAGGTTGGCCAGCTTCTGGAGTGTTATGTATTTCAGATAAGTCATTTAAAATAATTTGGGATCATTGCTGCGGGTAGAGCTTTATTCTCTGCCAAAATGAGTTGGAAGAACTTTTATTCTACATTTGGTATTGGTATTTAGTACAGCACAAGCCTGGAGGTAAAGTAAGTCTTGATCTGGTGCGACACAGGGTAGCCACCTCGCTCTATTTCATAACCGTATTTCCAGTCCTGAACTTTTCACCAGCAAATCATTGCCATCAGCTGTGTTAGTTTAATTGGTCAAAGGAACAGCCAGAATGAATTAGACTGGTGCAGAAAAGCCAGGACTGGCAACTGTCTACAATGATATGGGCATCAAGTGGTCATCCTAGTACAGCTATACATATTTGTACTGCCTTTGAGAAAACTCAGTTAGTGCTGTCTGCTTAAGTCTAATGTTGTTTGAGCTACAGGTGTTTTGGAGAAGTTCATTGCTGTGCTGTTAAATCTTGTCTACCAGTCGGCGCAAGCTGTCTGTTGGCGAAAAACCTATTTTCAACTTGTGGTGGGCTTAGAGTCCACCACTTGCTTATCATTGCTTGGCTTTAATGTCACGTATTTACTTGCTTTGCATTCGTTGGCTTGTGTGGGCTTTCCTTCCTATTCTTGTTTGACCCTCCCCTGGAGCATGGACCCATCACTTGTATTATTTCACTGCTTTCTTTCTCAGCACTTCTTTTTTTCTTTTTCTTTTGGGTTAAGCATTCCATTGCGTACTTCTCTACCCCAGTTGTACTACATGGTATGTGTTGCTGGTGTGCTTTTCCCTTTGCCCCTCCATGTTGCGCTTACCCTCATGTACTTATCCTCTCCATGTTGCTTTCTCATCCGTGTGCTTCTCTCCCACTTGCTACACATTGCTCTTCTTCTGCCTCTATTCCACCCTTTGTGTTGCTTCCGTTCCCCACACACCTTCCCACAACTTGCCCTCTGTTTTTCCCGCTACCTGCACCCTTAGTCTTTCCTCCACCCGAGCCATTTGTGATGCTTTCCCCGCCCGCACTTAAACAAGTATGGAGAAAGTTAAACAATTTTTTTATTTACCAATACAGCTTGCTTCATTTTGTAGGCATGCCCACACAAACAAAATCATGCCGCCTTTGCCCTATAGCGCCTTGTTTTTGGTTTGTTGTCTTTATCCCTCCTGCATAGCATCGGGGATGCTGTACAGTATCGCTAAAAGCCATAGGTAAAGTCAATCGGTCCTAAAGGTGAGACCTGTTGGCTTTGTCACTGCTTGTTTGCCATCTGCTATTACAAAAGTAATTCTAAAAATAACCCTTCTTTGTTTTGTGTTGCAGTGCAGAAGTGTGTGTGGTCGACCAAGATTTTTGCAGAGCTGTATGTAGTCTGTTAACCTGCTCTGTATTTTCCACTGGTCTTCAGATATCTGTTGCCCTTTTCTTGGAAGTGAAGAGTTTTGACATCTGGAATGCTCATGAATAACCTACGCTGTGAAGCGAGCCCGATTTGATGGATGCCTCATTTTGGAAGCCTTAAGCTGCAGAAATCCAAGTGATTAAACAGGACTGGAGCCTATTATTCCTTCCTCTTTGGTATTCCACTTGCCCCGCCATTGATAAGTTGTCTACTTCACAACCAATGCATTTCCATTTGAATTTTCTTAAAGCATGCTTCACAGTTGAGTTCTTGGCAAGGAAGGGGGGATGGAGGTTTGCTTTTTGTTAAGTGAGTTTTACATGCATTGTGGTCAAACCAGCACAACAAATGTCACTAGTTAACAGTGTATGTGAAAATTGCACCGCTTTTGTGAGAAGGGGATCACCCGTTGTGTTAGAATTGTAGGGGTAATTACTGCCTATGAATTGAAAATTATCAACCAGTTAATTTAGTTTGGTAAATAAAATAAACCTGTGCACAGACATGTTGCTGGGAAAAGCGAAACCTCTATAGCCGATACTCCATTGAAGCTCACCATTATAGTTCTTCTGTTTGCATCACTGATTGATTTAATGCGTGCATAGTCTTGGAGGAAGCAGAAAGTCGATGACATGTTTCAGCTTGCACCTCCGAGTTAAGTGTCATCATGTTAGTTTGAGACTCTTGTAATGTGGATTACAAAGTGCCACTGCCGAGATGGGGACTATTAGTTCACCACACGCTCAGATTTTATGAGCACAAGTCTACCCGTGAAAAGAGCATGTCTGATGGCAGGGGAGAGGAAGCTATCCATATTTCTGGGACCAATACATTTTGGTAACTACTCTTTGGGGTCCCGTTATCATGGTTGCGTGCCTGCAAATAGCCAACATGGATGTAAGAAGCCTCTCCGCAGAAATAGACGCAGGTTCTGTTAGATGGAATCATTTAGCGGGCAGTATGACGTGTCCTTGAGGACAACTCTTGTTAAATGCAGCACTACAGATTATGGCTAGGATTGCACCAGACTCATCTCGGTGGCTTGCACGATTGTTTTCACAATATGCCACCATAGTAAGGTATTTATAGACATGTGCAGTAGCGGGAGAATGCTAATAAAAATAATGTCTTATCACCATGTAGAGTTAAAGCAAAATGCTTTCACAATTTAAAACCAGAATAGACTTTAGTATGCCGTGAAATACCCGTGCCTCCTCGAGAGACCGGCAGTACAAGGAAATGCTGTGTAAGGGTACGGCTGGATGATGGACATGGATCACATAAGACCGGGTGACTGACGATATGCTTTTTTTTCAGCTGCTGTTTTTTTGCATGGTTATAGATTTGCCGCATTTTTCACATAATACATCATGTGCGGCAGAGTCTTAAGATTTTAAGAAAAAAATTTGTTTCTTGCTCATATGGGTCAAAAGTTACTAAACGCTGCAATGCGTTTTGCAGCGCTGACGAAGGCCATTTGCAAAGGTTGACTGGTGCCCTTTCTGCTGGTCATTGCTGTATTTGGGTGTGAAACTGGTACTGATGAGGTGAAACCTTTGCCCAGACAACTTGAACTTGTGTAAAAATGACAAAATAATCAGTAGCGGCTGGTGACATTTGAAAGTGGTGGGGGTGGGGAGGGGGGGCGGGCGGGCGTAAACGTTGGGCATGATTAGGTCTCGCCTAGGCAGCGCGCATGCGCTGCTCTAGGAGATGACCTTTAGAAATTGGTCAGCTCTTTTCAAGCACTCGTGCTTGTGCTGGCATCCACCTTGTGGGAGCGAGCAGCGGCGCACGTGCTAATTGAAAACAGATGGCCTGCGCTCTGCTGCTCGCTCTCGTGGATGCCAGCACAAGCACGAGTGCTTGACTAGGCTTGTCATCTCTGCACGGCTGTCCTTGCCCTCACTTCATCGGCCTCCCAATGTCCGTAAATCCGCACCAATAGCGCGCACAAGCTAATATGCATGGCCATCCCCTCCCTTCCACGCACTAATCTATCTAATCCGGCAGTTAATCCCCCGCTCTCTCACCAGTCCTCCTTTCCATCGCTCCTTCCTTACACAAATATTTACATCCTTTCCCCTCCCTTTCTCTCCATTTAGTCACCCTTTTTGCTTTCTTAAATTTTATATTTAGTCACTGTAAAACGCTGCCGCTTCACTCTTCTGTGGCAAAGCCTGCACCAGCCGTCACCCTCTGATGCGGCGCCAGCCCCCGCACCTCTAAACCTTCGGGACACGCACGTGCCCTCCCGCGCGGCTCCCTCTCCAGCATGGCTTGCTCTGTACCTCCCCCTGTTGGCCCCTGCATTCATTAATGTTACTGGTGCCGCTCCTCTGAGGCTGAACTGAAACTGTCCATCTAAGAGCCAGGCGGGCAGTCCTCAAGGCGCATGGCTTTGGCGTTTACAAGACCTCCTATCAAGAAGCTGCTTGGGGGAGGGGCTCACACAGCCCAACGGCTCAGGCTGCACATGTCTTCCGTCTCGTTTCCTGTATTCTGCGATAGCGAAGTAGTTTTATTTTTTATTTTATTCAGTTCTCCCTCCTCTCTGATAAATCTTTTTTCTCTCTCTGTGATCCTGCGCCCTATTGCTTTGCTCGCTCGACATTGTCGTGTCCATTTCTCGCCCCCATCTCTTCCTTTCTCACTCATAAGCCCTCTCTTTCTAACTGCGTATTATTTATTCCTCTTTCGGTTTCAATAGCACTTGTTTCTCAGTCGCACTCCTCCTCTGCTGCCCGCATCTATCTTGCCCTTCACCCTCACCCCGTCTCCCCCCCTGCCCTTTCACAACATCTCTTCCCTCACTCGCCATCTCTCCCTTTTATAGTCTTTGAAGCCCAATCTCGCTGTATTCGTTCCTTGTAGCCCATGCTCTTGCATCCCAGCTCTCAGCACACCCTCCTTTATTGTACCTTCTACTTCGGCCCTATCCCTCTGTATGGTGCTCCTGGCTCTTACACTTCAATGCCCTCCCTTCTTCATTTTATTGTGTCCCCCCCCGACCCCCCAGTCTACCTCTCTCTCTCTCTCGCCCTCTGGTCTCTCTTTAAGGCCCCTCTCCCAGCCAGCCCCCACCCCCCCTCCACCTTTATACATATGGGTTTGCCTTTTATCCTCACCGCCAGTGCTCACCTCCCACCACATTTTCTTTCTCCTCCCTCCTGGCAGTACCCACTCTCTCCCATTCCACCCAAGGCCCCTCGCTGTCCTCACTTGCACTCTCGGATCAGTTTCTTCCTCTGGTCTTCTCTCTGCTCCTTTCTCTCAGTCCCATTCTCTTCCTGCCCTCTTGCATCTCATCCTCGGGGCTCTGCTCTCCCTTCCCAGCTCCCCACACTTCACCTCAACTTAGTGCTCCCCTTTACCAGTCCCCCTCCACTGTCCTCCCATGCTCGCTCCTCTGTCCTTCTCTTTCTACCGACCACCTTCCCATGCCTCCTTCTGTGCTGCACATTTGACTGTATTTTCATATATGGGATTCTTACCTACATTTCCGTGGGTTTTCGTACATTTTCATGTTTTGTGAATACATTTTATAACTTTTTTAGCACATATAACCTCATATACTGTCTGTACAACATTGCTGCGTGCTCCAGACACGTTTGGTGTTTTATATTGGGGATTGCTCAAGGAAAACGTAACCATGGCAGGTTTATATATTATAACTTTACAACAGCCACACTACTCTACAACATAGCTTAAATACAGTGGAAAAGTCAATAGCTCTGACTAAACACTTATAAGATTCCCAAATGCGAGACCTATTGGCTATGCCAATGCTTGTTTTTATATAGCAAGCAATGTGAACAAGTTCTATGGACAAACCTGGGGACCAGAGGGGAGTCCCTCTCCTGAGCAAGAAATGAAAAAAAGATTGGCAAATGGTGCATTTTAAAGCAAATGAATGTAGCGATGAAGCAAGGCTTATTAAGCAGTGGGAACGTATAGTCTTGAAATATTAAACACATTAAAAACTACCCCATATCTTCTTGCATTAATTTGTTCAACAATTACTGTAATGTGTAAATTGTTCTGCATGACAACTTTAGCCCTTTAAAATGTATGCAGCATTAACTTTGGAAAAAAAAGCTCTTACCAGACTTCGAGAAGCACCCACAGATGCTAGCTGTAACCAGTCATATAGAAATATGTGCAGACCGGTCTTTAAGTGAGATAAAAAGTGGGCGCTCTCTATAAAGGAACATGCCAAATAAATTTCTGTGATTCCCATAGTGTGCCACGTGACCAGTATTTTGGTTTCTCTCTCAGATGTAATTTTATCCCGGTAAATGGCAAAGTAACTGACATACGCCTAAAGCATGTCAGTATGATTGGCTTAGTAACTGGGTGTTAGCTGTTTAAGATAAATGAGTAACAGCAATGATTTCTTATAAATAATTAACATTGGAAATGTTTACATTCTGAAATAGTGAGTCTGTGAATTAAATGGCATTGAGGCCTGTGGAAGGAGTTTTGGCCTTCAATTATGTGTGCTTTATGTTAGATATGTATCCTCTTTTTCTCTACATATCTTGTCCATCTGCACATCTTCAACCCCCTCTCTCTCCTCTTCAGCAACCTCCTTTTCACTCTACACCGAATGCCCTTCCTCGCATCTGTCACTTCACCGCCCCCAACATACACTGCACTCCCTCAAATTTAAGCACTTCAATTTCTCTTACTTTTGTCTTGCAAATATTTGGACATTAGTGTACCCCCTTCACATACATAGCCACAGAATTTCAGTTGTAAATGGAATACACAAACATTGTTCTGTGTGCGCTGCAGAGAGGCCAAACCACTGACAGGCACTTTGTTTGGCTTTAGCCTTAGCGCCTGAGCGCTCAATCAAAGCCCCTCATAAACACCTGGCATGGCTCAAGCTTCAAAGTATGCACAGAAAAAAATACAGATAAACCACATTATAAAATTGCTAACTCGTGGGGAATGCAAGATTAAGTAAAGCATGTAAAATAAGAGAGGAACTAAATCACTGAAATGAATTCCCTCGACGTTTTTAACATTCATTGTTTGCAAGTCAATCCATTTTTTTTAGCATCAGTGTTACCTTAGGGACATGTACACAGGGCCAGTTTTAATGCCATACATCCGAGAACTGGCCACTGTTAGCACATGTTACACAGTAAACACATATCTCTCGCTTTGGGCCTGACTCGGATATTTGGATCCATTTCGCAAGCGCACAAGAGCGAACCCTGCTCCTTATTTGGATCCATTTCACATTCCACTTCTAAAGGAGCGAGCAATGTGCAGCGAGAGTCTGGGGTGTCACAGTGGGGGAGGTAAGAGTGATGAGGGGTCTCGGCACAATACACAGAACACAGCATTAGCTTGCAAACCTTTACCATTACCTAGAACAAGGCACCGGATCAGAAGTGCTTGCATCCACTCTCAGGTATGGCGAAAGGGTGGTATCTACGTCTCTGAATGACGGACGTTTGAAATCACGCAGGGCTGAAGACTCCTACGCCCGAAACCGTGATGCTTATTGCGTCTCTGGCCTATAGTGTGCATACAACCAGAGACCCCAATTGCAATGAAGGGCTTTAAAACAGAAAGCCCTGCGTTGTGTGTCACGTTAAGAAAGTTGATTTACTGCCTGTCTTCCATCTCCTGCTTCAGAGCGAGGTGGGGGCAGGCAGCCTGAAACAGACAATTCGACTTAAATACAGCAATTTATTTAGAGATACGATCGTATCTCAAAATAAATTGATCTATTTTATATATTTTTTAATGTAAATGTGTATGAATTTTCAGAGGGGCGCAGCCCCACAGCTCTAATGGAGAAACTGCCCCTGATTAAGTAATGCAGTAAAACTATCACAAAAAGTGCCACATTACGCTGCATATTTGCCTTTTGTTGCTGGGTAATTTAGTCCTCTCTGCTGCATACATTATCCCAGCGGCCCTGCATAAAAAAGATCCTCGTGAGCAAGACGAGTAACAAGGGTGCTTGTTCGTGATGGGAATGTTAGAGTGGCAGTGCCTTAAACTGGGTCATAGAATGAGCGCCAGGACACAGCTTGTGCCATACAGCAAAGACCGCAGTAGCCTGTCCCTTGCATCAGAAAGCAGCCTGACTGAAGGGCCTTCAGCCTTTCACACGTGTGAGGTTGATAAGATCGAATGCCAGTTTCAATAGGTAATAATTACTGTACCTACATAATGAGCGTGGAGGTCTCCGTAACGGGGCCACGAAACAATGAATACATTAAAAGCCAATAAACAGGTTGCCAGTGGATGAATGATGGTAATATTTATATGGCATAGGAATGTCATGCAGTTGTTTTCTTATGCCTATTTCCTTCAGGGAAAAATCTACACTAGTGAGAGCATTAACAGGTTATATAGCTGGCGTAATTAAAAACGTAAAATGGGAATTATGGTCTAGTTCTGGGGACCAGTGTATGCAGCACTTCGCTAGCTTTGCTTAATCTCAAATGGACGATTGTGTAGTGACACATAGCACACGGTACTCGTGTCTGGGCAAGATTAACTCTAGCATTCCACCCATCACTTTTTGTGTAGTTTATCTTTGTACACGTCGTGGTAACAAATTCTATGTGAATCGCATTGTTCAACTGCATATCTCATGAAAATCCTGGATTTTAGTGTTTGGCCCATTATTGTCTTGTTGATTTCACAACCTCCCTATCGCCCACCCCATCCCCCGCATTACCACAGTCTAGAAAGGAGATGATACATGAGGCTTGCTCAAAACATTGAGTTTTGGTGATGATCCTGTCGGGGCTATGCTTTCTATTAGCTAACCACTGTCCACAGGAAAAATAGAATATTGTGGCTTTGTGTGAATGTCTTAAATGTAAGGAGTGTGCTGTGCGATTGGAAGACCGTCCAAGAGATAGCATGTAGTATTTTAATGCAGTGCTCTTGCTGAAGGACACCATTTTCTAAGTAGGACACTAAACTTCGTAACCTAGTCTCATTGAAAGGTGGAAATTGTGAAGTGGGTAATTTTGTAGTAGAAGCCATTTCCTTTACTAACGAGCGTCTTTCCAGTTTCACCGGTTTTGCATTATCTGGGTAGAAGTCCAACTATTTTAGTATGTTTCCAAGTTTTTAAATACATACTTTTAAAATTATTTACATTTTGACAGCATACCAATTCCTACTTTTTAGAATAGTGTAGCAAATGTCTATAAATGCCGTGTGGTTTTTTCTTCATTATATTTTCATTTTTAATTTTGGAATTAAAGCAGGGTCAGGGCTTCCAAGTATAACTACAACTAGCATCAACTGCAAACCCAATGTTTGGAAATATTGATCTTTTCAAAGAGCTGTACTTCTGCATTGTGTGTATGCGGGACCGGTCTTTCAGCGCTCAGATGCGCCCATTTTCTTCTGTTGCCGGTACTCTTTTTAATGTTTTGTATATGGGTGTAGGTGGGTGCTTGCTGCTGGTGGTCCTTTCTGTATCCCCTGTAGGCCATTAGGTAGTCTTGGCTCTTCATTCTTGCTGATTAACATCTGGATCATTGAGGTGGGTAATACCACATTATTTATATTTGAGTGATCCTCTTGTGGTATGTCTAGCAAATGGACAATATTTATAGCTTTAACGAGGAGTGTGATGTGCCGTAGTGGCTTTACATTGTGGGACAACTTCCTAAATCAACGTAGAAGCCAATGTGAATGTTTCTATTGGATAGTTTGGGATCATTTATCTAAAAGTACTTTTCGCCCAGGTATACATATTGCAATTAAAGCATGGCTCATAGTAGCAATTAGCCACGTTTTATATTTTGTTAAGGATATCTTATTTTGCCTATCCATAAAATCAGGCAAAGCAAGACTGCCTGGTTTAAGTTGGCGACATATACTGCAGTTTAAAATGATCCCATTTCAGAGGAACTTTATTCTATTTAAGGCTAAGTAGGTAAAAGTTGACTTCTCTGAGCACAGGATTCTAAGTGTTGCTTTCGTCTGAGCATGGAAAATCAAAGTACAAAATATGTATTTCTCAGGGTTGACTTACAAAGCATGTAGCCTTTTCTGGTTTGCACCAATACAAATTTATAACAAAACATAATTTTTCTTGTGGTTACATGGTCCAATTGTATTCTGAATTGGACAATAGCTGTCTGCTAGGAATTGACAAATTATGTAAACTCTTGGCATTTGTCTCTTTTTGTAACTACATTACTCTCCGATATTTATTTTGTGACATGTATCACTTTTTGAGTTCTCCTCAAATCTTTATTCACATTACCAGTTGGGGGCCACTTTGTGTCGTTAGACCATGTCCGAACACAAGCACGTGGGTAACCGTGTCAAAAAATGCAGCCAACGTGTCATTGTTATTTATGTAGCAACATAGTTGCGTGTGGTGGCTGCTGTTGTGGAGGGTGTAGAAATACTTGGTGTGGTATATTTAAAACTACGTTATTGTAATCTTGTTCATATCCCTGATGTCTTTGCTATGAACTCTTTGCTTCTGTTATGATGATCTCCATGCTTTGGGAAAGAGAGACATTTTCAATGTGAAAATATTATTTGCAAGAGATTTCTTCTGCAAAAATTGGATGCTATGCTTCAATTTTTCTCTTTCACATTTTATTTTGTCAATGTCCACAGCAATAGACTGCTGTCCGACCAACAGTAACTGTCCTTTTTCCAAAGTCACACCTGACTTCAGAGACTCCCTTTCATTTGAGGCATCCTTGACATGGTGCTGTTTTGAGCACTCTCTCTGCATTAACAATTCCAGGTTGTTTGAGCTTTGATCCTGATGTTTAAACCTTAGCCCAGGTCTCAGTGAGAGACTCTCTGAGACTTCTGTGCCTCCTGCAACATTCTGGTGGACCATGCCAGGTGGCACATGTGGGCTCTGCAGTGGGATCTGAAGTCTCTGTGCTCTGCACCAAAGGAACCTCTCAGATTCCATCCAGGTACATACATACAGGGGCATTAGGGCAGCCCTCTTCGTCCATTGGTCTCTTGAAATTGTAATCACATTTTGCTTTTGCCCCGTTCCGGTCACAGCATGGGGCAGTGAGTTAGCCCTCTTAAGCCATTGGCTCTCTTGACTGCGAGACACTGCATTTTAGTTGATCACTTCTGCACAGCTTCCCTAAATGGAGTGTACTTCAGTGGTGGGGTTGGTGTGCCTGGATGTTTAGAGCACTCCTTTATTTTTTATTAATGTCTTCTAAATATGTCTGCATATTGGAAATAATGCATAAATACAAATCATTGCACACTTTCTAGTTTTTTTTTAGCTTAGTCAGTTCTTGTTTTAACAATCAAGAACGTGATTCTACAAAACTGCCTTATACTCGCAGTGGAAGACTGGATCCTCTGCTTTGACCAGAAAGCTGTCCTTTTTTAGGTCGAGCCTGCGACAGTGCATGCGCTCTCGCTTGCAAGAGACTATTGTTTACAATAAACGGCTTGGAGCCCGCCCATTACTTACCATTTGTTGGCTTCAGTTACTCTTCTTTGAAGCCTTCTAATTGGCCAGCGCAGGCAAAGTGTCACTTCTGTTCCTTTCTGTGGAGCACGGACCAAGCACAGGTTGATTCAACTAAATTTATGCCCGTCCTCTGCTTGCGTTGTGATTGAGGTACTTTTTCCTTAGTCTCCCTCCTGCCACTCCATCTGCCCTGTCTGCTACTCTTTGCCTCCTCCCCCGCACCTACCTCATTTTATTTGCCTCATACTCCCTCCTCCTGCTGCCCTTTATTGTTGCCTCCCCCCCCACCCCCCCAGGGCTTAACAAAAAAGAGCTATGATGCGATCAATGCTGGCCACGTCTCAGCCCTTTTTTCTTCTTCTTGACTTTAAGTCATGTTGCACAGCAGTACAAACTCCTTCTTAAAATATTGACACAGTCAGTAGATCTGGAATAGGCGAGTCCTATTGGCTTTGCCAATGTTTGTTATGTGGGTTGTGAAGTATACAGTCTATTTGTGCTGGTTTTTGGAGTTGTGATCTCCAGCAGTGCCTCACCACAGATTCATAAATTCTAAGTTATGAACTTTCATTGTGGCCGCTTACCCTCATGTGAGAAACCGAGTCCAAAAAGCAGTTCTGGGCCAGCTGATGGATCGTCTGAAAGAGTAAATGTTGCTGTAAAAACCTAAAGACATCCTGGTTTGATTCATTTGGCAAGATACTAGCTGCAGCCCGCATTTGTACCACGTGCTTCCCTTTCATTAGAGTACACACGTCTGTCTGTTTACGTATGAAGCCTTTGTGAGAAGTAAAAAATGCAAGCTGTACGGTTAAGACACATTTTCACTTTAACCTGACCAGGATTTGTCGAAAGCAGGATTGTATTGTACGCATGCCGGTCTGTTTATTTTTTTTATTTTCTATAATTCTATTTTAAAAAAGTATGTACCTTTAAGGCGATCTGTAATTTGTATTTAATGTTTGCGTTTATAACTGATTTTAAAACGTTCATACATACCTGCACTTGTAATAGAATATGCAGTGGCCTCCAAAATGTAGGCAAAGGCCAGCGTGCCGTTAAGAGTTTGCGGTATATGAATGAACCCAAGGCATGAACACATAACTCAAATCTGACAACGAGCGTCATTTTTTTGTAATTTATTGATCGCTAGCGCGCCTTGTAGCTGACATGATGAGGTTCAGTGCAGTCCTAGTCAACGGGCGGGGTCCTCCTTGTTAGGGTGGGGGTGAGGGAGGCCGGGCACGTGGAAAGGGTAAAGGCCAGATTCATAAACCAGTGGTCCCAAGGCTTTTTTTGCCCTGTAAAGTCGCAGCTCCGAATACAGGTTTGAAGAGCTTGCTTCCTTCTATTGGGACTTGGTTGATGTTATTTCTTTGGAACTAATAACAAATTATTATTCCGCGTGGGTGGAGCAGTGCTTTATTGATACTTTAGAACTGTTAAGTTTTTTTCTTTCATTGTTAGCGAGTTTTATTAACAAAGCAAAACTCAACAAAAGCCAGCCTGAGTCGTGACGAAAGATGGCCAATCCGCCTTTTCCCTTTTCACGTACTGAAATGAGTAGTGATAAGAGTTCATAACATGGGAATTTTCATTCCAAACTATCGCTTAATTCGCAAGTCCGTATATATCAGTTATTCCCACAATTTAGTTGCCAACACAACATGAAATAATGCATTAACTGTAAGGAAACTGTAGCAACTTCGCCTTTCCTCCATGGTCACCCCAGATTTTATTCAGCTTTTTATGTCTCGCCTAGCGAACGCATTGCATGTGCTGCTTCGCCTTGGCGAGACTATTGTTGTTGGTTTGGTGCACGAAGGGAGACAAAACATGTGCGCGCCCGGACAGCCGATGTGCACGCTCACGGCGTCTGCATCAGCTTGGGCCCGGACAGCACATGGGCACGCGCACGGCGTGTCTTTCAGCTTGGGCCCGGACAGCACATGGGCACACGCACACAATTATTGCCCGTCCTCCGCTCTCAGAGTAATTCGTTCTGAAGCATTGTTATACCTGGAGTGTGAGGCATGAAACGGTAGAGGTTTTAACAGCCACTTACACGCTGACATATTTCCCCGCTTCACCATGAAGATGGGCGCGGGAGCCCTGCGTTTGATTACACGTTTAAAGGCTGTCAGGGCTAATCAAATTTCGTTCCTGTCAATGCGTAACCTCCATTTTGCATCTGCAGAGGTTTATTTTCTCAGAGGCAGCGGCAGACAACAATCTGAAGAGAGGGACGTTGAGTCGACTTGCAGCGGGCCACACACCAGCACACGTGCAAAAAAATCCTGGCGCGCCCCCTGACGTGGGTACCGCTCCCTTTTGATCTGCTTCGGCCCTACGGCCGCAATTAGGTATCGGGTCTTGTAAACATTTAGAGTGGCTCGTGCTTACAGGAGCTTTCCTGTGACATGGCCATCCGGAAGCAATCTGTCCGTGCTCAACGCGCTTCCGTCTGGGGCATGGTGCGTAGTGGTGGCACTGAAGCTTCTGGGTGTGTCCGCTTCAAACACATGCAGATGCAATAACTGGTCGCGTTCACACTGTTTGATATTTCTTGTTAGGCCTTGCTTCACTGATCAACATCCTCTTTAAATATGGCACCACATGTCCCTGTTGTGCGTAAACGCTGCCATAGAAAATGCATTTTTTATTAGTAAACTATTCCTACTCTCGCAAAAGGCATCACAGTGCGTCATTAGTGGCTTTATAGACCATGGTGCTTCTGTTAGTGCTGATAATTTTATTTATTGAAGCATCAGTGTTGTACAGTCCTGGCTGGCACTGCAAGTGATTTGCTCAGAGGTCCGGAAATGTTGGCTCGTGCAGTGCTCGTGAGATTTATTGGTTGACTAAATAGACATCTTTGATTTTTTTTTTATGGATTATTTTAGCACAGTGAAGTAGGTGTGTGTTGTGTACATTTTGGTCAAAAAGCAGAAATGTCAGGAAGCAGTTAAAAACTTTTGTTTCATGAGAGTACCTGCACTTATCAAGAAAAACTTTACTTTTAATTGGAGAGTACCGGCACTTCTCCGAATCCAGCAACTTCTATTTTTCCATTTCAAGCACTGTTTTGCGCACTCCATGAGAGAGTACATGTTTGGTTGCTCTCTCCCTCGTGCAATGCCCTCCCCCCCTTTGAAATACTTGTTCCTTGCTCTGTGCTGTGCACACGTAGACAACAATATATTTTTTTTAATCTTGTATTTTCAGGGATATCACCACCGAAGGCCCTCATTTTATATTAAAAACAGAGCTTTGGACTATCCCCTTTCCTGCTGAAAGGCAATATTTCTCTCCATGTGTTCCCATACCTGGCGGGTCACGCAGTTTGGTGCTTACTTTCCCTCCATGTTAAAGAACAGTAGATGTTTCAGCACCCAGGCTAATGTGCTGCATAGCTAAATACATATAAGGTCCCAAGAGCGAGACCGATTGCATTGCAAATGCTTGTTTTTCTTGACCCTATTTTGTTGCTGGTATTAAGAGTCTGTGCCCTGTGACACTGGTAATGCGTGGTATAGTCCATATTCTCTGCCACTAAAATATTGTTGGCAAAATTAGTTTTTAATCTACTCGATCTATTAATTTGTTGTGGAAGACCATTGTAGGTGGTGCAGAATATGCAACTATGGCGTGGAAGTTAAATGCCAGCAGTGTGTATTTACACTATCCATATATAGGACCGAAATGTTTCCAAGGACCCCAACTGTGCACTAGCTTGGCTGCAGTTTAAAATGCACTACACTGACACATGATAGGAAAAAGTGCCCTTTCGCTGTGGGAATAATGATATATTCATAAGTCACCCCTAAGGTGAGCCTTGCAAGCCCAAAGGGCATGGTGCTAATTATAAAAAAAAAAAAAATGGGCACACTATATAAAGGAGTGAATGTGCTCTTTCAGTGAAAAGAAACTGAAAATCTATTTCACTTTATAGGCTTTTGCTAGACATTTCCATTAACCGGCCTAGCTCTGATAAAAATGAAGGCTCGCAGTTTTCTGTTTTTAATGATTTTTACAGATAAATACAGTCAGAAAACAGTGTTTTTTCTGTCTGTAGGTATTTTTAAAATGGAAATAAATAGAAGATTGGGCATCTTTGGATTGACTTTCCATACTGTCTTTAATTCCAGGGCAGCAGCTACGCAGATAGATGGCTTCGGGAGTTAAAAAAAACAGGATGAAATTTCCTTAAATACCCACATATGTCAACATCCATTTGTAGTATAATGCTAATATTTACCTGTGGCTGTATTGTCATGTAATATTTGGTTGCACAATTTGTTAAAACATGACAGGCATCAAAGTATGAGTGTACGTTTATAAGTTAAATGTGGAAATAAACCATTTTAGAACTTAATTTATTGCCAAACACAAAATAAATACGGATAAGATGGCCCAAAAATAAATCTAGATAAATACAGACGGAAATGTTAAAAAAATAAACACCATAAAACCGGGTGCACTAATTAAAATCTAAACTATGCCCACATTAGAAACTGCTAGAAAAAATCCTACAAAGTTAAATCCTGCTAAATTTTCAAAATCAGATTTTATTTAAAGGTGAAATCAGATTTTTGATAATGTAAGTGTAAAAGTAACTTTATCAAAATGTACATATGGCTACTCGAGCTAGAACTGCTTAAAATCAGTTCTTCCACTTACCACACCTCCAAGCGGAAATACACATCCTTATCTGGGAAGGTTAACTTCTCTGGCTCTGAGGTCAATATCCTACATCTGAGCCCAGGAAGAGCAGAAGGGTGTTGACTGCTGACCACCTTGCAGGGATTAGTTTCCTGAGAGTGGAAAGGAACACAGGTGGCAGACCAAAGAGCGCAGCTTAAGCACTACCTCGTTTGCCTTGGAGATGCCGGTAGGACTCCCCTCCCCCTTTTCTTGGCAGCCAGTTACAGTTGGGGAGAGAAACAGTTTGGACCCTGTCCGGTGGAAGGAGCGCTAATCTAAATAGTAACCACAAGAGGATGCCAAAGGAGGATGGATATGCAAGGAAGATGATGGCTTGACATCGATAAGGTGTTGTGTTTAGGTGGTCTTTTATTGCAATACTACATATTTACAGTCTCTATGATTCTGGTATGAGAAATCATATTATACACTGCTGTCTGCTTGAAATTTTTCTCAGTGTAAAATGGTCTTGATTTTATGTTATTTCCACTAATCAACTTTTAGTAAGCAAATATGTTTTGTTTATAGTGGTCAGACTATTTACAGTTGTCCCACAAGGTTTTCTTAGAAAGATTTAGTAATTTTGAGCGTTTATTTTTAACCCAGTTATGCGTGGCACAGTAGACTTTTAAACGTTCCTCTTTCCTAAGAACGTGCTTCAGGCTTTGACACTTGTGCTTACTTTATTTCATGCAATTCTGCTGACTGAACATGTTAAGAGACATAGGATGTCTTTTCCAGCAGGAGCATTTCTTGCAGTTGTGAAGCAGTTACTTTTTATGTATATTTAAGGCTTATTCTTCATATTTGTCTTCTGCCTTTCTGCAATTAAGAAATTGTAGGCCAAAGAGCAAAATAGAGGGGGGAGGCACTTGGAAACATAAATGAAAGGTGTTGCCCTGCAATCTCCTAAAATGGGATTAATGTGGAGCTGTGGGCTTTAATTATTTTTATGTTGCCTTAAACTAACGTGAAAGCACGCAGATGGCAACTACTAATAAGCAACTAATCGACAAACACTCTAACATCAACCTACCTTCACCTCGCATGCATCATCCACTTAGACCCCGACTTCGGCATTTACAAATGCAAAAGTATGCACTCTAGTGACGACTGATAGGTGGCAGCCTGACTGTGAAAAGCAGCGAGTCTCCTGGGATCCCCAATGCTGCCCGGCGCAAAGTCACCTTTAATCCACTTTGGATTCACTATCTAAAATAACGAGGCAGGCGCTGGAAGCTGGAAGGCAAGAAAAAGGTTTATTACTCTTAGAGGAGACCACGTCAACTGCTGACACCAGGATGTCTTCAGGGAGGTGTTCTACTGGCAATGCTTCTGACTCTTCCTTTTATACAGTTTTACACAATGTATTTGTTTCTTTTATCATGGTTACAAGCTTGGAGTCTCCGCCCCGGGCAGGTTGTCACACAAGCCTGACATTGTTTTATCAACATGGTTACACAAGCCCAACATTAACTCTCCTCCCACCCAGGTCAAAAACAGACAATTTAATTGCAGCTGGACCTTGTTTCAGGGTCTAAAAACGAGTGAGACCGGCCAGATCTAAGAGTCCGTTCTGTTGATAAGAACAGGTCCCATTGTTGGCAAAAAAAACCAGTCTTGCTGTTTGTAGTGCAATAAACCATGTTTGCAAGAGTCTGTTTGGTATTTGTAACCAGTTTGTGCAGGGATGAGAGGAAAGACGAGTTTGAGGCAGCAGGTGATGTTGATGTTTGTCGTGGAAATAGTTTATAGCCCCCAGCACACATATCAGGTTTGGTCAGAGAGTCAGAAGACTGCTAGAGGACAGGGTGAAATGAAGGTGACCAACAGAGTACAAAATGGCTGTGGTAAATCAGAATGACTGTAGTTTATGTGCACGTAGGAACTTTCATCAGACAAGATGGCGCAGAATGTTCATGATTGTGTTTTGTTCTTAACATGACTGATTGTCTCCCCATGTTCTGAAGTTATTAGAACCATCTGGTCATGTCAAAGACAAGACTGCATGTGCTCCCAAGTATCCAGAACACTGATCAGGGTTGGAGAGTTGTATCTCCAGAGCTTTTTGACTCCTGGGTAGATTGTTTGAGGAGTTGAGACCTTCCTCATTGGAGTTTGTGAGAATGTGGAGTGAAATACTGTATAATGCAATTATTATTAAAATTAATATGTACAGTCAACTGTCTTGAGCCAAGGGTTAAAGAGCTATTCAGGAAAATGGCTTTAGAGGTATGACCCTGTTACACTGTTAATGGACCTGTTTCACTCCCTTCTTTTATTTCTCCTGGTAGACCATCTTCTATAGTACACAATAGCCAATGCTAGTTGTAAATAGTTTATAAGAGTTCAACACCAAAGAAAACTCTAGAGCGCTAAACTATTAAAGCTTGTGAACCTGACCTGCAAATATAGGTAAAGGTCCAATTGACCATGTTCTACTTATTGCAGTATTGGGTCACCTGGCTGTTTTGTTGGTCCCATCCACGTGTTGTGGACAAAGACTGCCTGGTGTCTGCTATTGAGATATGCAGGTCTTCAATTTAAAGCTGACTTTCTGGTGGAGGTTTTTTTTTAAGCCTTTATTTTTCAGTTTTATAAAACAATACAGAGAAAGTCAGCAAGCAATGGTGCATACATATGGTGGAAGGTGAGGTGCACATAGTTCAATTATCGCTTTACTGTATACATTTCCGATTACCCCGGGCACACAATACCCCACAGGAAACAGCCAGACTCGCACCATTGAAAGCCGGTGGAGATTTAGTACTCTTCTTCACCCTAGATAATGTTAGTGAGTGTGATACTGAAATTTTTCTACGCTGAAGATACTCTCTTCACTTGCTTTGCTGTATCAGCCATAGAAAGACAGTGCTTTTGGTGTGCTGTTACAATATAGAGGTTCTGAATGAAGAAATAAAAAACATTGAAAGTTAATTTTGATGGTCTGTTTTCGAAAGTTATATTCCATGTAATTTTGGTGGAAAAAAGCAACTAAAAGTGCATAACATGGCCACATTTTCTATGGCAGCAAGAGTAATAATAAAATGGTTGCTATATTTAAAAAAAAAAAAAGCTGAAGGATCAAAGAAGTTGACTTGGAGAGCTCTTCTGCAGGTCCCAGAATAAGGTGTGGAGGACATTGTTTAATAGGTTATTAACTAAATTAGAATGCCAGATCAAATGACCATAATTAGATTCATAGGAACACACCTATTCGTTTCATATGTGGATTTTTTTGTTTGCAAAGGGAATTCCATTTGTATGAGAGTCGGCCATCTTACCTTGCACACAATGCAGTCAAAATTGTTTCCTGCAGTTACTAGAAATTGTGCTTTGGTCTTAATGGTTGTATTAGGATCATTGCTTGCAAAGTAGACTAACTAGCTCCAATGCATTTTATTTCAACAAGTAAAATTGTGCACGTTGCCACTGCTGCCATCGTCCTTAGAAATGTATCAATTTCTGTGCGCTTAACAAGGTTTGATTTCATACAGCATAGCTTTTTTAAAGTGGAAAATACATTCCTATCTGATATAATAAAGTATAGTAATTTTGATATTTGGCATCTTAGCAGAATATAACTTTATTCAAAAGATACTTATTTTGCTTGTTTCCTAGTTGCATAAGGAAATGGACAGGGAGAAGTAGGGTATTGTGTCTATAGAGGCCTGGGAAAAGGCAGAGGTTTCTTAGATCTCTACTTCCTGTACTGGCACCAGCTCCATCAAACCATAGCGCTGGATAAGAAGCAGCCTGACTGGCGCTTCTCCCAAGAGTTTCTACAGGAAGTACCTCACCCTCCTGCTGCTCCCGTGCTGCTTAAAATAGATTTGGAGATTCTCCAGGAGTAACACACTTGAACTGCTACTTCTGATGGTGGCCCATCTGGAAGTGAAAGTAAACTATCCTGTGTAGTGTAACCCGGCTGGCACTGGATCACTGAATTGCTTCCACTGTTTGTGAATAACTCTTTGTTCTTTGTCCACACAATTTTCCTTTTCCAGTGTGTTGGGTTGCACTTTTAAGAAGATTGATACCTGATCTAGCATCATTCGGTGCCAACTGATAAAAACTAAGGGAAGCAAAGGGTAGCCTTAGAAAGTATGCGAGAGCGAGAGATTCTAACTGATCTTGTGCCAAAGAACTTCAAATGCCAGTCTTTGGACCGGGAGCAGATACACAATTAAAGGCTGTAATTCTACTTAGCAGATGAAAAAGTCACTTGAAGAGGCGAATGGAAGAATTCTTCCAGCATGTGATACTAAAGTAGAGGTGAGATTTTATATAACATATGACAGTGGTTCCCAAACTTTTTCAACCCCTGGCTCCCTTGGCTTATTGGTCGTTGGCCGCGGCTCCCTATAATGTGACCTTTTTTTGCGGGTGGATGGATGCAAGTCCAGCCGCCGAGGTACTTACACTTTTCTCCTTGAAAATAATTGGGATAAAGTTGGGTCGTTGTAATATCTACATTTCTCTTTCTCTTGTTTCCTTCTCTCCCTCTCTGTATTCATCATCTTTCTTTCCTTTCTATTCTTTCCCTGTCATTCTATCTTCTAGAATCTTGATCGTCTGTAACTATTCTATTCTATTCCTGCGCTTCGGACTGAAAGGACGCCTTCGCTGTGGGTCCAGTTACTTCTACTTCTTTTCCTGTTCCTTGAGAATAAAGAAACCTAAAGACAGCTCCCGTGGATTGTCTTTACTGCCTTCACGTCGCTACATAATTTGGTACCAGGAGTGGGGTAAAATCGGAAAACAGAACTTCCCCGTTCCGTTCCTGATCGCCGCCACTCATACAACTTCCTCTGCGACGCTGGCAGTTTACTTCGTTACTTTTGCTGCATTCTGGACCCACAAGCCTCAGGTGTGTCATTTACATTTATTTGTCTTTTCTTCACGGCTCTCTCTCCGCAAGCTTCAAACTGCCGTTTTCACTTGCTCGAGCCAGCGCGTTCTTGACCTCAACTCGCGTCTTGTTTATGACGCTTCGTCTCCTGTATCAGCGTCTCCAAGGCAACCAGCGTCCTCCTGTATCAGCGTTTCCAAAGCAACCTGGGCAGCGCTGCAACATTCTTTCTGCTGCACTCTTCATTGTGACGTCCCTCGAGCAGATTGCTTAACAATATTCTCTGACTCCTCTTTGTGACGTCCATTCAGCTTGACACTGCCTACATTCCTGATTATTAAAGGGGTTCTTTTACTCATTCTAACGCGCCCATTGTGACTCTGCACATTGTAAAGTGCTGATTCTACAGCCTTTCTCTGAAGCTATTTTGCCATTGTTTTAAGCTGTGGGAGTTCCACTCCAGCTGCACTTTCATTATCTTTATCACCATGTCGTCTTCCGACAATGCTTTACATCCTCCTCCATTTCTACCAAAACCAGGGAAACCGGAAATTCTTTGGAAACAGTGGATCCATATTTTTGAAAACTACCTCATTGGAATTGATGGTTCGGAGTACTCTCCAGCGAGAAAGAACGCCCTGCTTTACAATCACCTGGGCATTGCTGCACAAAAGATCTTTGATAACTTACCCAATTTTCCACAACCCCCTGGTGATGGCACTTGGAATGTTTATCTCGAAGCTAAAGAAAGACTTAAAAAACAATTTTCTGAAGAACCAAACGTGCTTTTGGAAAGACACAGTTTCTTCAAACGCAAACAAGGCAGCGATGAATCAGTTGAAGAATATGTTGCCGCTCTACGTGTTCTTGCTTCTACCTGCGATTTCTTGAATTCAACGGACATTTGTATCAGAGACCAATTTGTTTTCAACTGCTTTTCGAAGAAAATGCAAGAACGTCTTCTGACTTGTCGTAACCCTTCTCTTTCAGAAGTTGTTGATATTGGGAAGAGTATAGAACGTTCTATCATTTCCTCCCAAGCGTTGTCAGGTCAAGAAGGTCATTCTCCCATATCCTATGTTTCACAAAATTCTGATTTTTCCAATCCTGTTTCTGCCATCAGAGTTAACAAAGAACACGTTAACAAAGATGGGTCTAAACGCTTTTGCTATCGTTGTGGTTCTAAAAATCACATTGGTAATTTTCCTTCTTGCCCTGCCTTAGGAAGAAAATGCACTAAATGTAAGAAGACAGGGCATTTTCAAGAAGTTTGTAGACTACAACGCACTCCTCATACTCCTCATACTGTTAGAATACACAATGTTGAACTACAAGAACCAAACTACAATACCTCTGTCTCTGACTGCGCTAGTAATTTTTCCAATCTTCTTCTCTCCATTGATGAACCTTTGAGTTCTATAGAATTTGAACGTCCCATTTGCCAAGCTTCAATCAACAATAAATCCTTAGATGTCATGGCTGACTCAGGAGCTCCCATTACTGTATTAGCTGACACCACCTTTGATACCTTATGGAATCATTCTATTTCTTTACAAGCTCCTGACATATCTCCCAAAGCCTTTGGTGATAAGGACATTGACCTTCTTGGTTTTTTCGTTGGTACTTTGCAAGTTTTAGGAAGGTCAACCCAAACCAAAGTGTACGTGGCAGTCAAAGGCAGAGATTTAGTAGGTTGGAAGGATCTTGCCAAATTGGGTATAATTTTAAAACCAGGTCACAAGAATCCCATTGTTTTAGGAGATCTTCCCCTTCTTTCCATCAACAATGGCATTCCCAATGACACTGATCTTCTCACTTCACTCAAAAACAACTTTCCTTCCGTTTTTAGTAATAACATTGGAACCATCAAAGGTTTTGAGCATGTCATTAGACTAAAAGCTAATGCCACACCTATCACTCACAAGGTTAGACCCGTTCCAATAAATGTGAAACCTGATTTAAAAAAATTATTGGAATCTTTAACTAAAGATGGCATTATTGCCACGACAGATTCCTCAGAATGGGTTTCTCCCATTGTCCTCGCAAAAAAAAAAAATGGAGATCTTCGTCTCTGTGTTGATCTCAGATCCTTGAACCGCAATATCATTATCGATTGCCATCCTCTTCCTCATATTCAGGAAATGCTTTCCAACATTGGCCATTCAAAATATTTCTCAACCATTGATCTACACTCAGCCTACCATCAGATAGCCTTGAGTACTGAGTCTCAAGAACTCACCACCTTTGTCACTCCCTTTGGAGCATACAAGTACTTAAGGCTACCTTTTGGTTTGGCATCCGCTGACTTCAGTATTTCAGAAGGCCATGGATGTTCTCTTTAAAGACATTGAACATGTTCAGGCTTTTCAAGATGATATTCTTGTTTTTACTGAAACAAAAGAATCTCATTTAGAAGCCTTACATAAAGTTCTTTCCATTCTCAGTGCCAGAGGTGTTACTATTCAACCAGACAAATGTACATTTTTAGTTGAACAGATTGATTATTTAGGGCATACTATTACCCCAGAAGGTATTAAACCAAAATTTTGCAATATTGAAGCCATCATTAAAGCTCCTCCTCCTCCAGACAAAGACGCTTTGAGATCCTTTTTGGGTCTATGCGAATACTATGCTCGTTTTGTACCCGACTACTCATCCTACGTTCAACCTCTGAGGTCACTTCTCAAAAAAGGCACTACCTTTGTTTGGACAGATGAAATTAACTCTACATTCACACATATCAAATCTTTGGTCATCAATGCTCCTGCATTAAGCCCTTTTGTTCCAAGTCACCAATGTATTGTTACAGTTGATGCCAGCCTCAAAGGTCTTGGTGCTGTTTTTGGTCAACAAATTCACAACAAAGATCACACTATAGCCTTCGCCTCAAGAAGTTTATCTGATGCTGAAACCAAATACAGCACGATTGAGAGGGAAGCTTTAGCTTGTGTCTGGGCGGTTAACAAATTTAAAACCTACCTTTGGGGCAGCCATTTTATCATCTACACAGATCATAAACCACTTGTCTACCTGTTGCAGGGCGATGGTTTAGGTAAAGCCTCTGCCCGATTGGTACGTATCCTCTCCAAACTTCAAGAATACAACTTTAGCATTAAATACATTCAAGGTGGCAGAAATTTCAGAGCAGATTGCCTTTCTCGTTTACCTTTACCTTCTACTGATGACTCTGTTGACGATTTTGATTGTGTTGTAGCTACCATCGATGCCACTTCTTCATCCAATGGTTTTATCTCCGAGAAAGAATGGCTCGATGCTACTTCCCTTGATCCTACTTTAAAAAAAGTATGTGATTGTATTGTTAAAGGTTGGCCTCCTATTCGCAATTTGTCTCAAGACCTTAAACCTTTTGCACAAATTTCCTCTGAACTATCTCTTGAGAATGATTTATGTATTAGAAATGGCTGTTTTGTTCCTCCTCTTTCTCTAAGAAATAAACTGATTTCCATTGCTCATGATGGACACTTAGGAGTCACAGCCACGTGTAAAAAGCTTAGAGAAAATTATTGGTGGCCCTCTTTGAACTCTCAAGTCTCCGCTTTCGTTGACTTGTGCCCTCAATGCGTTGTTTCTGACAAACATTGGCGAACTACGCAAAATCCTCTTCGCCCTGTTCCTCTGCCCGATGGTCCCTGGGTGAAGGTTGCATTGGATTTTGCCGGTCCATTCAATTTATTACCCACCTCCTCAAGATTTTTATTAGTATTAATTGATTACTACTCCAAATGGATTTATTTTTCATTTGTGGATTCTGCCTCTACCCAATCTGTTTTACAATTCCTTAAAAATGTTTTCTCACTAGAAGGTCCTCCAAGAGAATTAGTCACTGATAACGGTACTCACTTTGTCTCCACTGTCATGAAAGACTTTTTGACAAGTTTTGATATTAAACATTTACAAGTTGCTTTGTATAGTCCCTCTGCCAACGGTTTGGTTGAAAGAGCCAATCGCTTTCTCAAGGAAGGCATTCAGACTGCTCTTTCCTCACATTTAGATTACAAACTGTTCTTAAAAGACAAAGTGAATGCCTACCATAATTCTCCTCATTCTACCACTGGCTACACTCCTTTTGAATTGTTGAGGGGTAGGAAATGTCGTTCCAAACTTCTACCTTCTTGGTTGGAGCAACATTTTGGTTTCCATGGCACATCCAATCTCAATAGAGATTCTATTATACGACACACAGTTTCCTCAGCACAAGATAAACAAAAATTTCACTATGACAATCTTAAACATGTTCATGACAAAGAATTTACAGTTGGTGCTTGGGTTCTTGTCAAGAAACCATTTGGTGTTAGAAAAGGGGATTCTTCATTCTCTTCTCCTTGTAAAATCGAAAAGGTCAGTCTCAGTGCTTGTTATTTGCAGGATATGGGGTGGTGGAACAAGGGAAGACTTGTACCTATATCTGATTTGCAAGCTGACATTCACAAGAAAACAGCTGTACCATGTTTCTCTGATGATTCTATTTTATTTGAGAATACTACCGTACCACTTGCTGAAACAACTAAATCCAATGTTCATTTCAATGTTTCTAATACTTCTTCTTCCGTTGCTATTGCTCCTACATCTGTTTCTTCTGTATCACCATCTAGAAGGATTTGCAGGTTGCCTGTACGTTATAAAGATTTTATTATGACATAACTTGTTTGTTAGAAAGGGAGATGTTGTAATATCTACATTTCTCTTTCTCTTGTTTCCTTCTCTCCCTCTCTGTATTCATCATCTTTCTTTCCTTTCTATTCTTTCCCTGTCATTCTATCTTCTAGAATCTTGATCGTCTGTAACTATTCTATTCTATTCCTGCGCTTCGGACTGAAAGGACGCCTTCGCTGTGGGTCCAGTTACTTCTACTTCTTTTCCTGTTCCTTGAGAATAAAGAAACCTAAAGACAGCTCCCGTGGATTGTCTTTACTGCCTTCACGTCGCTACAGTCATGTACCCCATGATATGCCGAACAGTCATGGGGTACTCCTGTAGTGTAGAATGGTATGGGACGCCTAGTTCAGTTGGCACATTTATCACACACAATACATGTCAATATTGATAAGAATAAATATGACTTAATTTACATTAGGAAGAAGTACTTTATAACTTCAGGAAGCCAAATATCTGTTCTCAGAGTAAATGTTTGTGGTTACTTTGTAGCTAAAACTATGCTGTGGGCTGTCTGACCATCTATGACAGAAATACAGCTTTAATGGTAAGTTTATCTTTGTAGTTAAGGCGCAAAGCCAGGGCACAGTTTTGCAAGGCTATATCTAACTTGGTTCTGCAGATGGAATACTGTCCTTGTTGAGCAGCATTGGTGGAACTGCGCTGCTCGAGCACCATCCATGCTGGGGGTCGGTTGTGCTTTCTTCCTATCTCCGTTTCGCTTTAGCTCAGGGTGTGTGCTCCTGATGAGCAGATGTGTTCTGCAGTGCTGGTAGAAGCAACTGGCACTGTCAGAACTGCCAATGGAGAGGTCGAAAGTGCTACACTGGTATGAGGGAGAAACAGAGGTTTATTGCTGCTCGTCATTGAACAAAGGTTCATAGCTGGGTATCAATTGCTCTCTGGCCCCTCACCATAGGAAAACTGGTGGAGTGGGTGGTGAGAAGGTACGCAGGCCCTGATGGGCTCAGCGCTGTTTGTCAGGGAAATGCAGGTGCGGTGGAATAAGGGCATATAGTGCGCCTCAGAGCAGATCTTAGTCAAGCTAAGCAGTGGTCACTATCCTCCAGCCTCTCTCAGTTGATTCCCTTTACTAACACTAAGAACCACCACACTCCAGCTCTCCAGAAGCAAGGCAAACTCGCTCCTTGGTGGGGCAGGTAGTGTTTCTTCTTTCTCTTTTTAATTTAAAAATCGCACTGTTTTCCTCAGTTCTGGAGTACTTCCCTAATCCTCCAGGAAAAACGAATAAACTTTTTGCCTCCTCTTCCAAATGTATTTTGGGAACTGTATGAGCCTGGATGGTGCAGCTTATATCCAGTGCATTGATAGGTAGGCTCCAGCTACACACATTTAAAATGGGCCCTGTATGTTCTAGGGTAGCTGCATTAAAAATTGCTTTTCCTTCCTGTGTTCTATAGAAGCCTGCTAACATGGCCACTGTCACTGAGGTTGTGGGTTGGCCACAGGTGACCTCTTGCCATGCAGAAGCTCTTGGTTGCTGGCTTCTTAACCCCTTCCCTGCTTCCGTCGGCTAACTGCCGCCGCAAGCACTACCTGGCTAGTGCTGCGCACGTCCGTTGGCCGACGCGGCCCCGCCCACTCTTTCAAACCGCCGCACCGCGGCGGAATTCGCACCGCGGTTAAGCAGGAAATTCGAGTAACCCATCTCCATTAGTAACATTCAGTTCTGCACTCTCAATAAAGAATTCTCTGCTACCATCTGGTGGACAAAGAGGTTTTATGCTTTTACTAAATAACTCACATTTCTAAGATGTTACCGGCAATTTATTATGACTTGAATCTGAAAATCTTAAACCTTTGGAGCGCGGCGCCCCTGGCTAGTTTGGAGGGCGCACCAGGGCGCACAGTTTGGGAACCACTGACATATGAGATGATTTAACACTTTGGTGTTGGGAAGTGCAGTGTTTTGGGGGGGGGGGGGGGGTTGGGAAAAATGTTCTTTAGGTTAATGTGAAATTTAGTGTTCACAACATACCCAGTTTTTAGGTCGAGCCTAGCGTAGCTTGCATGCGCTGCTCTAGGAGAGAGGGCCTCTTGGAATCACTCCAGACATTCTGAAAGCTTTCTGAAAGCTTGTGCGTGTGGTTTTCACATTCTATTGGCCTTTGCGTGTGGCTTTCAAAAATGAAAGCACGCAATTGGCCAGAGGCGGGTGCATGTCCCACCTTTTCTGAAAATGTCCACTCCCACGGCCTCCAGCTGTCGGGAGCGAGCAGCGGCACGCAGGGTGCCATCTGTTTTGGATCATGTTTCTAATTAGCGCGGTCGCTTTC
This sequence comes from Calotriton arnoldi, assembly GCA_963921515.1. Lineage (NCBI taxonomy): Eukaryota > Metazoa > Chordata > Amphibia > Caudata > Salamandridae > Calotriton > Calotriton arnoldi. Next base: position 1,653,621 of record CAWUFW010001987.1, on the reverse strand, counting down.
ACTTTCGCGGCCGCGCTTGTTTAAACTCTCCCTCCCCGCTCCACAGCCGTGTACATACTATCCCTTTATGTATTTTCTTTTAACAACAGCACAGCCTGCTGCTAGATGTATTTTTAATGATAGCAGGCATGCCCTTTCTTTTTCCCCTCAGCTTCCAGTTGGTTGGCTACATAGTAGGCGCACACGACCTGCGACGCCGCTGTTTTTACTTGCGCTCTTCTGTGGCTTTCTCGTTTCACTCCACAGTCCTTATGCACATTTTACAAAAGGTGAGGCCGCCTCGAATAGCGGGACCATAAGGTTTTTGTGAGTTGCAGGCTACGTGCATCTTCTTCATAGTGCATTGTCTGTCCGTGAGGGGGTTGTAGTCCGGATTTCGTCACTCAAATGGTGAACAATGGCATGGGAGTCGAGAACATCGCAGAGTCTGGTTATAAACTTGCCGGTGCTTGGTGGTGTTGTGGACACGTTCAATTTCAAACACAAGTTAAACTAAAAAGTCTGCTGCAAACAGGTATGCAACTCTGGAGACAGCAACACTGCTGCGTACTGCTGTGTATCCTACACTAAATCTACTGTTTTACTGTGGCCACTGCTCGTTGAACACCTTTCCTCACCTCCTCTTACCTACTTACAAGAGCCTCTTCTAGTGCCTGTATCACTCCCTAAGTTTCCCTTTTAAGATGTCAGACGCTTTCGGTTTCTCCTCCCTCTGCCCAGGCTGCAGCTCCTCCTCCCTGTCTTAGGCACATGAGCCACTCGCGGACCTCAGTGAACTGCCTGACTAGGAAGGCTGCACAGTAGTCGAGGGTTCCGCTGCCATCTGCGCTGCACTGGTGCCTTTCATGGCGACCTTCATTGCATGCCCTCCTTGGAGCCCTGTGAGACTAGGAAGGCTGCACAGGAGTCCGGGATTCCGCTGCCATCCTCCCTGCACCTGTGCCCTTCGTGGCAACCTTCATTATATGCCCTTCTCGGAGCCCTTCTCTATCTGTTCCTCTCAAAACCCTCCACTGTCTCCTGCTACCCTGTCTTCGTCTTACCAAGTTCTTCACTGCCTCCTCCACTGAGAGCCCACTACTTCCTACCATCACTCATTCGATCTCCATGCACCACCCACACTCCATTGACAAATCCAATAGGTCTCCCATCGGCGAGACCTATTGGCATTGCCAATGCTTGTTTCCCTTGCAGCCTTTTGTTGTCCTTTTTAGTGAGGAACCACGCATTGTTTTATAACAGAAAAATTGTGGGCCCACTTCACCAAAAATTTCTAACCTACATTTTAAATTTAAGTGGGTAAAATAAGCTTATCTATGATTTAAATTCATGATCTTCCGAGTAACTATTTATTTTCCTATTAATTCACCTGGAGGCACTAATTCTATCATTTACAGATCTCTACCATGGAAAATGAGGTGAGTTCAGCTGAACAGTGCATTTTTTTTTATTTGCTCATGAAATATGGTTTTAGCAGTGTGGAATCTCTACTTCTACACCAGCTCAGAATCTAGGAGTGATATTTTAGTCTTTCCCACCCTATTGACCCTTGCACACCAACCTTTTGTTGCATATGGTTGTAGGTGTTTGCTGGGTTTGACCTGAACTACTAAACCTTTGTGAATCCAACAGTTATGTCTGTTCATTTCCACATTGGTGCCACATTATGTGTGAAGTAGAGCAAGGACGAACGACCTTGTTTGCTGTAGGAATATTTCATGTACTGTATTAGCTAGTAAGAAAACTTTATTTACGGAATTGTATTCAGTGATATTTTTTGATAGTTTGGTATAAGGCAGAATCAACCTTAAAAGGTTTTAGATTTTGTTATAGTGTTAGCATTTGTCTTGTGCTGTACTTGTGTCTGGTCTGCACTCCCAAGCCCCTATGAGCAGTTGTTCGTGCTCCGGTGTGAGAGCCCTCAAAATCACAGCTTCTCCATCAAGAAGAAAGCACGCACTCCAAAGGAATTTTTGGCACATCTGGTCTATTAGAATTAATCCATCAATTAAGACATCGGTTAACCTTTTTTTCTTTGTTTTTTGTGTAGATGATTACAGTCGGGTTGCCTCTTATATATTTTCATCTTTGTTGTCTACATTCCCCTGTAGGTAATAATGTTCTTGGATACGTCGTAACAAACAAAAAGAACTAGCTCAAAAGCGTATTAATTACCTAGCAACCTGATGGAATTGAGTAGTCGCACAGAAGAAAAACCCATTAGGTTTTTTAAAAGGACCCTCACCCACCAACCTAGTAGTGGCATGCTTCATCATCGGGTTCCCACCTTGTGGGCCGAGTGCCTCCTAGGTGTGCCTCTACGCTTGATTACAGCGGCGCGTGTTTGTTGGGTGGATCGGTCAGTTTAGTGATGTGAACCATAAAGCGTCCTCCAGGATACTCCATCAAATTAGAAATATTTTAATGGCGAGTTCCTGGGGTAGGATTAAAAACACAGGTGGATGTGATAGAGGTAAAATGATCTTGCACATCCAAACGTGGAAACAATGGTCTACATGTTACAGCTTGTGAACTATAACTAAGGAGGCTTTCTTCAGGACCAGTGCTTTTTATACGCAAACACACTAAGGTGTGCATAAGAGAGGGCGATTTCGTAACTTACGATTTGCACCTGGACCGATATATTATGGTTACGATAACTTTTCATAACATGGATCCTAGTGGGAGGTGGTGCCTATTGTCACACTTTCATCAAGGCCCTCCGCCTGCTTGGTTACATGCTACGGCCCTGTGCGGGATACCGGAGATATTATACTTTGAGATGTCTCCATGACTTCTTCCAGTATGTGGCTAAACTTTATGTACCCAAGCCTTGCAATTAACACCTGATCTTCATCTGAAAACTAAAGGCTGTGTCTTAAGAGTAAGCACAATGACCTGAGGGAGTCTCATACTAATGTTGCAATAGCTAGACCCCACGCATTGTGCATGACCATTGGCTTTCTCTTGAAGAACCAATCCCAAAACGTATGTTTTTTCCTCGACAATATTCCCTTTTTAGGTCTCGCCTATGCAGCGCCCATGCGCTGCATAGCAGGGCCTTTAGCCGTCACTCTGCTCTTTTTGAAGCACACACTCGTGCTTGTGGCAGCATCCACCTTGCGGGAGCGAGCAGCGGCGTGCATGCTAATTGGCTGTTGCTCGCTCCCGCAAGACGCCACAAGCACGAGTGTGCTCCAACAGTCATTAAGCAGAGCGCGTGGCGCGCGTTTGTTATTTCGTCGTGTTGTTCTTGTTATTCTGTTATATCCGCTTTGCCACTCTAGGTACTGAAACATGCGTAGTACTTGTGTCTCCTGCTGGCTCAGCTGTCACTCCTTTTAGCGTGATCAGTGTACAAGTCCCTCTTTCGCTCCTTTTATTACTTGGGTAGTACTGGTGTTTCTCTTTGTTCTGTGTCTGTCATTCCTGATATTGAGGCAGGACTTGTGTTTCATCGAGGATCACCCCATTGCCCATGTTGCTCCTGGGGCAGGTTTTATTTTTCTCCTGTTTGGTCATCTTTGTCGCTAGTGTTAGTACGGGGCCGTACTTGTGTCTTGCCTGTCTCACTCCTGATGCTGGATCAGTGCTTGTGTTTCTCAGCGCTGTCATTGCTGTTGACACTGTGGCAACGTTTCTGTCTGGCTTGTTTTACTCAAAGAATATCAGATAGGACAGTATGTCTATTTGACTGGACTGTTACGTTCCCCTCCCTCCTTCATCTGTTCGGGTAGTTTTGTTCCTCTAGCGCTCTGAAGCAATCAATGGGTAATGGTTTTTAAAAGTAATCCGGCTCCACCTCAAAGTGCAGCGGGTGCAGTGAGGCGAGAGCGCAGACAACGCATTGCCATGCTACAGACTTCAGCCTTTGTGCAGACACTGATCTCACACTAGCGTCTAGATGTCTGCATTGAGAGAAGCCTTGGTGAAGGCTTTGTTTATTCATCTATTTAACGCTCCTACTGCCCTCTGCTTTATCGTACCTTCATTGACGCATTTTTTACAGTCATTTACAAGACTAATCAGTTTAAATGTAACATTTTTGCCACCTGGCTACTGCAATCGATTGGTGCAAATTCCCAGCTCTCCAGGTGGCCTCAGAATAATTAGGGCAGTACAGTCGGTTACAAAATATGCCTGGACTTAAAACAATAAAATTATGAGAAATAAGTATTCATCCTAGCTTCACCCTCACCTCTGCTTGTCCTAAATGGCACCAAAGACAGGTTAGCGTGAAAGGCGCCTGCCAGCTTCCTGTGGTGGGATCATGTCTCGGGTTCAGAGACAGCGCTCTGTGAAACCTGCAGCCTGAACTCAGATCATCGACTCCTGGAGCCTCGGCCCGGTGCAGTGACCCTGCGTGCACCATTCTGTGCATCGGTGCTGGGGGTCCTGGCTTCGAGGGCGCTTTAATATTCATTCCTCAAACGGACTTTATTCTTGGACAGACACTGATCTCACACTAGTGTGTGCACTGAGAGTAAAGCACTATGGAGCAGCAGGACCTCTACCCTGGGAGTTGGTGAGGACTCGACTCTCACACTAGTGCCTAGATATTTCTGGGAACATATGATTAGCACTACATTAATTACAATGCTTCTTTGCATAAGGCATGTGTTTTAAACCGCATTTATCATGTACTCCTGTGTTACACCAAGAAGTGCAGGTTCCCTCGCCTGTGAGAGCCCAAGCCTCGGTCTCACCTTGGCACTCGTAAGCAAGAGAGTTAAGATTCCTGTGTCAGCTCACCAGAGACACGTCTGCCATGAATCTCTTCTGCAAGGTCTTTCCACCGTTTCTCGAGGGCATAAGGGGCACCTGCTCCAGCGCCTGTCGTCAGTAGTTTCACTCTCTCTCTCACGCGCCTCCTTCTACTGTCTGTTACGAAATGTGTAAAAGTCATGTAGTTTATTAGCATCATCTGCTCTATAACATTGTGAGCGAAGCTACATTGGTTAGTTTCGCGAGAACTAACTTCTTCACTTGTTTATTAGCATGACCCAGACTTCGAGTAGGCTGAGAGAGGGATATTTATTTCACATCCGCATTGGGAGTAGGCGCTATAGAGCAACTCGGACTCTGTCCTCCTGAAAGTTGACAAGGGCTGCAATCTAGTAGTACTGCCCAGAACTCTGCATTGGGAGTAGGCGCTATAGAGTAGCTAGGCCTCCTAAGCCTCAATTCTCCTGGGAACGAATGCCATCGATCTCACACTAGTGCCTGGATATCTGCTTTGGGAATAGGCGCTATAAAGCAGCTCTGCCTCTGTCCTCCTAGCGGTAGATGAGGGCTCCACTCATCTCACACTAGTGCCTAGATATCTGCTTTGGGAGTAGGTGCTATAAAGCGGCTTATCCATTATCCTCCTAGCGATAGATGTGGGCTCCACTCATTTCACACTAGTGCCTAGATATCTGCTTTGGGAATAGGCGCTATAAAGCAGCTCTGCCTCTGTCCTCCTAGCGATAGATGTGGGCTCCACCCATCTTAAACCAGTGCTTGGATATCTGCAGTAGAGTAGAAGGCCTGGCTCTAGTTGGTGGGCCAGGACCCCTCGGGCCCACCAAACGACAACATAAACAAGCTTGTCCACTTGCCTCCATTTTTATTCAGTTTCACGTTTGCCTGCAGTTTGTGTTTTTTGCCTCCTCAGCGCGTTTGCAGGACACAAAGCAATGAATCTGGGTGCTTCCTGTCGGTGTGATGGGGCAGTCACAGTGTAGTGAAGCCGAGTCTATTATCCCAAGGCCCGGGGTTTCAAGGTGCTCTGCCAGCAGGGAGCTAGCTGCATGCTAAAGAAAAACAAGCCTTGGCATAGACAATAGGTCTCACCTTTGGGACCTTATAAGTGTTTAGTTATCCAGCACAATATCCTTGGTGCAACAACATCAACTGTTGCATGGCTAAACACTTATAAGGTCCCATAGGCGAGACCGATTGGCTATGCCAATGCTTGTTGTTCCAAGTCCACTTGGAATGAATATTAAAAAATATATATTTAAACAGTAGTAAACAAAAGCTGGCCCATTGCAGATGTGTTTAGGGGTAAAAAAACAAAACACCAGAATGGTTATATTGAGGTATATGCAGGTAATCCTTTAGACTTGTGTTATTCGTTTTTGCGTAATCCAGCATTCACCATTTCCTTAAATATTGAACTTCTGATATTGCAACATTTTCAGGTTCATTCAATACATGTTTCTGAATCTGTATACAATCCAATGCTTAATGCATTTCTTGCTGATACAATCACAAATTGCAATTAATTGTCATTTTCATGACACCACACCCAGTGCCTTTACTCTCAAGCATTATTAATGCACTAACATAACAACCCATCTCATCGAGTTGTTGTGCAAGTTCTTGTGTATCTAGCACATTCTATTATAAGCTACTATAATTTTTCACCTTTCATTTTAATATAATAAATTGTATGTTATGGCATGTATGTCAGTTGGTCCCTAAGTCCAGCACATTTCAAATTCGTATTCCCAGTAAGAAGTCTGTGAAAATCTTTGAAAATGTCAAGTAAGCTTAGGTTTGCAGACTGAGGCCTCCGTTCATCCTTAGCAGATAGTACACAGTCCACTGTGTAGTCGCGTAGTTTAGATTACTCTATTTAGTCTAGGTCCGCTGTCTGCTTTTAGGTTATGATTAGAACCTTTAATGAGAACTAGGAGGATAAGTTTGGGGGTTTCAAAAATGCACAAAATTGTTAGGATGACGAATGTATTGAAAGTGTTCCTTCCAAACATTTTCCATATTACACTATAAATCTTTTTGTTTGTCAGGCCGTCTTTGTCTTCAGGAACCAGTCTCCGACTTACAAACCAGAGAGATTTTTGTGGGTGGGTTGTCGGATCTAGTTCACATACATCCTGTAAATCATGATTTTTTGGAAAGGTTTGAATCCATGCTTAAGTTGTTGAGCCCTTGAGAGAGTTGGATTTCTGGTCTTCCACTATATAGGCCTTGCTTGGAAGGTACTTGACCTTTACTGATTTGGCTGTTCTGTCAAGAGTGTCAGAAGTCCTGTTTATTTCCTCCCACAGGAAAAAAGCAATTTAGCAAAACTTTTTTTTTAAAGCTTGCTTTAAACCGTGGTCCTTAAATTATTGAAGATCAGCAGGCATGGATTACATTGCAGCATTAACAAAAATGCAAATTTGCGACAATACAAGTACACACTGCGTCAACTGGCTTGAAGTTTCATTCGTCATGAGAGGGGAGGGAGAAGTGCAACCCTGAGACAACTAGGGAGAAATGAGCAACATCACTTTTAGCACAGGGCCTCTAATACCGGTTGTCAGAGTGGCCAGTCCTTGATGCTGTAAAGGTTTGTCTGACAGTCTTTCACCTATTTTGTGGACTTGGTTTCTCAACTTGCATATAAATTGCAGCAATTACATGGTGGCCTGTACGGATTGTCCTAAAGAAGCACCTCCAGTATGGCTCCATGGGACCACCCAGTGATCAGTGTTCTCTTCAGACCGGTGACTTTCTTCTGCTAACCTTTTTATCAATTCATCAGGATAAATACAAGTGGACTATATGATGGCTTTTCCAATTTCTTGACTGGAATTTAAGAGCCCCCTCACAACCCAGTGACAGGTTGTATAGACTAGTGGCTATTGTTAGCAGAATATAAGTAGTTATGCTCCATATGATGATGCATAAGAATTACTCAGGACCACATTGCAAAATCTTCTGTAAAGAAGTACTGTGTTTTTTGACTACAAATAAGCGGAATTTCAAAAAGGGAATACAGTAATGGTTTGAGTCACCTGCTACAGGTAAATAGGTATTCAAGTTTCAGCCTTTCAAATTTGAAAAGAGGGCGCTCCTCAGATCTCTGCTGCTTTCTTTCATGGTGGGAATAGCCTAGAGGCTCAAGATTCTTTGCCCGTATCGGTAGACTTGCATTATGCAGTTGTGGGACTGCTTACGAGTAAGTGGTGCCAAAACCTCTTTTAAGAGCATACATATTTTTTAAATACAAATATTTTATTTGTAAAGCTCACTACTCTGTGTTGAATTCTTAGAAATGCATGCCAATTCTTCGTGTCTAGGCCTTCTGCCATTCTCCCAGACAAGCTTCAATGTATCCCTAAGCTTTTGTTCTGCTTAGTCTGCGGCCTTAAAAGTATGGATTCTGCCTCAGAGATCTCCTCTTGCTACCGTTTCAGAAGCGGGTGGGTTTCAGAACCTTGATCTTGTTCATCACCCCCTTTCCCTAGAGGGGCCTTAGTTTCTGAAAGAACGCAATATTCCTTATCCAGCTACCTGCTCGCCCTTCCCAGAAGCTCAACATTCCCTATTTGTCCTCACCTTCACGTTTTCTAACATTAGTGATATATCTTTCTTTGTACTTGACTCACAAATGTGGAGTTCTCTGGTTTTCACGTATAATTTAGTAATAATCATCTCGCATCCAAAAATGCCCCAAAAACATACCTTGCTGCTGGTCTACTTTAGCCTGTAGTTCCTTGGTCATTACAGTCCTATTGCCAAGGTGCTATTAGATGAATGCCCACTTTTACAATTGCATGTTCATTCATTACAAAGGTACGGTACCAAAATCCAACAAAACGTGTTAAAATGTTTTATTTTAATAAATCAATAAAAAATACATTTAGACAATTATGAAACAAGGTGCGTGAATGTAATTATCGCATTTCCCTACATTGAAATGCCAACCTGCACTTGAATGTCTGGCTGTGCTTTGAAGTGGGACCTCGCTCAGTTTTTTTTTTTCTTCAGTTACTGATTTTATCACTCAAACCCCAGTCTGTTGACAGCCCGAGCAGTTGGAAAGCATTGACTGAGTGGAAGAGAGTGCCAGAGTTGCGTCAAAGGCAGATGATGAAGCAAGGTGCGTCTATCGGTTTTATTTTTATCAGACTAGGGGCAGGTGGCCTATTGTAGGTACGCTCTTGTGGGTGCATTCTGGTTAGTTGAAGCCTCATTTAATAGGTTTTCTAAAAGTTTTTTTTTTTTAAAGAACATATATTTGAACAGACATGTACTTTAGACATGATCTGAGATTTGGAATTAAGTCTGTTATTCCTGGGTCCTGCACTCAGTGAGTGAGAAGACAAGTGCTCGAGCTGTTCCGATTTGTATCCGTCCATTGCCCCTTTATTCCTAATCCTGTGGTCTACTGTGTCATGATCTGCATGGAATATGAAGGAGTAGCGGGACTAACCTCTAAAGTGAAAGACGTATGGAAATGGAATAATACAGTACATGGTTTAAGTTACACGTTCATTTTTAAATAAAACAGATTTACAACTTTGTGCACAAAGAGATGAAGATGTTCTCAGAATTACACTTTATTTTGTTAAATTAAAAATCTGCTATTAGAAGCCAGGTACCCTTATTCCTCACAACTTTATGCTCTAGGTAGAGTATTGATCTTGAGTGTCATCTTTAATACAGGCTTTAGAAATTTCAAGGTGGTTGTCTGTGATTTTGGGGGGAGCGGGCAACTTGAGAAGGTATTAAGTCTACGACGAACACTGTGTCTTGAAAATTCTATCCTCCCTAAACCCGAACAATCACTTCAATGATCCTCTCCCCTCTAACTGCCTAGCCGCCGCCTTTCAGGCGATCATCCCTTCCTGGACTGCAATAATCAACGCTTCCCTCCTACAGGGATCGATACCTGACTCTCTTAAAGCCGCCCAAGTTGCCCCCATCCTAAAAAAACCTACGCTGGATCCTGCCTCCCCTGACCACTATAGACCTATATCTAATATCCCACTCCTAGCCAAAGTTCTGGAGAAATGTGTGCAACAGCAGCTGAGCCTACACATCACCAACTTCCACTTACTAGACGACTTCCAATCCGGGTTCAGACCTGGACACAGCACTGAAACCACCCTCCTCCACATCGTGGATGATGCCCTCCAAGCCCTTCACCAAGGCAAAACCTGTCTCCTTATCCTCTTAGACCTATCCTTGGCTTTTGATACAGTTAACCACGAAACACTCCTTGAACGCCTCAAACTCAGGATGGGTTTGGACGGCACCGTTCTTGAATGGTTTAGGTCCTTCCTCCAGCATCGCTCACAGAGTCCTAATCAACGGCAACCTATCCGCTCCCTCTCCGATCACGGTTGGAGTCCCCCAAGGTTCTACCTTGTCCTCTACCCTCTTCAATCTTTACCTTGAACTGCTCACAGAGGTGCTACGCACCGCCAATATCTCCTACCACATGTACGCCGACGACACACAGATCTACATTAAAATCTCTTCTCCTAAGGACATTCTCTCCCTGAATGAGGCTTTAAAGCAGACTGTTCACTGGCTCACCTCTAACCAGCTCAAACTAAAAGCAAAAAAAAACGAGTTTCTTCTAATCTCCCCAACCAAAACCAATCCAGACATCCAGGAATGGATCAAGGCTATCACGGCGCTAAACTGCCCTCCTACCATTGTGGACTCTGCTAAATCCCTTGGAATAACCCTAGACGGCAGCTTGAACATGCGTGGCCATATCAATTCGATGGCCAAAACTGCCAGATTTCACCTGAGTTACCTAAGAAACCTGAAACCCTTCCTCGACACTCCCGACCTAAAAACGGCAATCCAGGCACTAGTCCTCTCCAGACTAGAATATGGATGCTCTACCCTCACAGGTCTACCCAAGAGCTCTCTGGCCCCACTGAAAGCCTGCCTCAACGCCGCCACCAGACTCCTAACCGGTTCAAAGAAATTCGACCACATCTCTCCCCACCTTTAAAGCTCTGAACTGGCTTCCTCTCGAGGCCAAAATCCAACTTAAGCTGGCCTGCATTACTCACAAGGCTCTATACTCCAATTCCCCTGCATTCCTCGCCCAGAAACTCGTGATATCCGGAGGAGCCAGAGACCTTTTGCTCCAACCAGCTCGCTTCCGGGAAAACAAAAAACCTACAATCGGGCCTTCTCTGGGGCCGCTCCAAGAATATGGAACTCTCTCCCGCCCACCATCAGAAGACTTTCGTCTTTGGCACGCTTTAAAAAGGAGCCCAAATTTTCCTAATGGGCAAATTCCTCGCCTAACGATCGCATTACAATCTCCTCAGCGACCTTGTTCCACCCACCATTACGGCATTATCCATGGCTTTCCGGATGATACCTTCCAGGCCCTTCTGGGCATCCCACCCGGGAGTGGAGACTGCTTATTTTCTTGTATAAAGAATCTACCTGTTTTTATCCCAAATGTATCCGGGATTTGAGACTGTTTGTTTTTCTGGTATATTCTATCTCCCCGTTTGTATCCCAATTATATCCTCCCCTCCTAAGTCTTTTGTATACCACCTGTCAGTACTGTAAAGCGTTCTGATACCCTCACAGGTCTGGTTCGCGCTCTATAAAACTTTAAAATAAATAAAAATTAAATTCTCTATTGCAACTGAAGTGTTCGTTGTTTGCTGATTTTGTAAATCTTCGCAGCTTCAGCGTTTATCAGCTATAGGGAGATGATGATCTCTGGACTAGCTAGGTGCCTCGCTGAAGCCCTTGGAATAGAAGGTTCCCTTTTCGCTTTCTACAGCCTAGCAGTATCCAATATAGTATATATTTTTACAGTGCTAATTCAGTTTGGATTCTGAAGAGCACCTTTGCAAATTCCCTCATGGTTCTCTTTGGGTAAGAGCGTTGTAGATTATATCAGTTGTTTGTTTTCGGTTTTCTGATTTTAGTGGCCACCAGGAGGAGTGTACGTATTATGTTGTGGCCTTTATAGTAGTAGTATACCTGGATCAGTGTCCTTTCTGAAGGGGAGGAAGAGGGAATAGGTTTTACTACTTGCCACACTATGGCGACCGGACCGGGTCCTCATTGTGATGATGGACCATCTTTGTGAAAGATGAGTACACCTCGGGTATAGGTAATCATAATGTGCTTTTTTTTTTTTTACTATTTTAATACAGAAACAATTAGTTTGGTCCTGTGCACACATACTGCAGTATCACTGTGGGTGTGGAGTTCCAACGTTTATTTTTTTACAAGGCTTTGAAGAATTAGTGAAGTTCTGTGAGGTTGTCCAATCCGAGTTGGAGGCCTCGGCTGGATTGTGATCTGTTATCCATTGCTTCCGCCTGAGACTTGTCTAGTTCCGCCATCGCAGCTTGGTGACTGATTTTAAAGACAGCACCCTAAATAATAACATTACTGGTTATCATTGCGCGTATGTTTGTCTTTGTTTGTGTTTGTGTTCTCTTATAAGTTTCACCAAAAAAATGAAACTAAAAATAAATGTACAGGCAACCCATCTTGGCTCTAGTTGTGAGACCAGTTGACAACTTATGAAGTGGGTATTTCCTTTACTTCGGATGAGTATTTTACTGCCACTTCAATGACAATAAAACTCTCCTATTCTCTGCTTTAAGTGTACCTTTGTCAGATGCTAAGTTTTTATGTTTTCCAACAACGTTGCTTTGTCTGCTATAATCACTCCCTTGCTTTGGTAGACAACGTGCCTATTTTCTTAATTTCCTTTTGAACTATGTAAGGGTTCCCGAACATTTACCCATAAGTTTGTCCTCCAGCAGTAGAATCTTAACACCACTAAAAAATCAGACAAAAGGTTGATTTTGAGGTTTTGGCCACGGGACTGGATACGTCCTCGTTTCTAGAACCCAGAGATTACCATATAGTTAATTTAGTGCATGCCTTTTATGTATTTTATTATTACTTATCTCATTAAAAGACAGTGTCTGTGGACCCTGCACCACATCCAGACGGAACGATTTTGGAACTGGTGCATTAAGGGAGACAAGTGCGCATAGCAGTGTTCTGCTAGTTGGTGCCACAGAAGCTTATGTACACACGTGTTTTGCTAGGCGATGCCCAGAAGCTTGCGTTGTACATGCCTTGAAGCAATAGAGGTACATGTGCTCATAGCAGTGTTTTGCTGTTCGGTGCCACAGAAGCTTGCATTGTACATGCATTGAAGCAGAAAAGGTACAAGTGCGCATAGCAGTGTTCTACTGGTCGGTGCCACAGAAGCTTGCATTGAAGCAAACTGAGGTGCAAGTGTGCATAGCAGTGTTCTTCTGGTCTGTGCCATAGAAGCTTGCATTGTACATGCATTGAAGCAGAAAAGGTACAAGTGTGCATGGCAGTGTTCTGCTGGTGGGTGCCACAGAAGCTTGCATTATGCATGCATTAAACCCATAGAGGTGCAAGTGTGCATAGCAGTGTTCTGCTGGTAGGTGCCACAGAAGCTTGCATTGTACATGCATTGAAGCAGAAAAGGTACAAGTGCGCACAGCAGTGTTCTGCTGGTGGGTGCCACAGAAGTTTGAATTGTGCATGCATTAAACCCATAGAGGTACTGGTGAGCATAGCAGTGTTCTGCTGGTAGGTGCCACTGAAGCTTTCATTGTACATGCATTGAAGCCGTAGAGGTACAAGTGTGCATAGCTGTGTTCTGCTTGTGAATGCCACTGAAGCTTTCATTGTACATGCATTGAAGCCGTAGAGGTACAAGTGTGCACAGCAGTGTTCTGCTGGTGGGTGCCACAGAAGCTTGCATTGTACATGCCTTGAAGCAATAGAGGTACATGTGCTCATAGCAGTGTTTTGCTGTTCGGTGCCACAGAAGCTTGCATTGTACATGCATTGAAGCAGAAAAGGTACAAGTGCGCATAGCAGTGTTCTACTGGTCGGTGCCACAGAAGCTTGCATTGAAGCAAACTGAGGTGCAAGTGTGCATAGCAGTGTTCTTCTGGTCTGTGCCACAGAAGCTTGCATTGTACATGCATTGAAGCAGAAAAGGTACAAGTGTGCATGGCAGTGTTGTGCTGGTGGGTGCCACAGAAGCTTTCATTATGCATGCATTAAACCCATAGAGGTGCAAGTGCGCATAGCAGTGTTCTGCTGGAGGGTGCCACAGAAGCTTGCATTGTGCATGCATTAAACCCATAGAGGTACAAGTGCGCATAGCAGTGTTCTGCTGGTGGGTGTCACAGAAGCTTGCATTGTGCACATCTTGACGCAGCAGTGCTACAAGTGCGCATAGCAGTGTACTCCTTGTGGGTGCCACTGAAGCTTTCATTGTACATGCATTGAAGCCGTAGAGGTACAAGTATGCATAGCAGTGTTCTGCTGGTGGGTGCCACAGAAGCTTGCATTGTACATGCATTGAAGCCGTAGAAGTACCAGTGTGCATAGCGGTGTTCTGCTTGTGAGTGCCACTGAAGCTTTCACTGTACATGCATTGAAGCCGTAGAGGTACAAGTGTGCATAGCAGCAGGGGCGGTGCGTCCATTGGGGCGTTGCCCACGCCCGCAGCTCCCTCGGCGTCTCTGAACTTAAGTAAACTGACTCAGTTTACTTAAGTTCAGAGACGCTGAGGGAGAACTGACAATCATGTCGGTCAGCATGACGTTGGACCGCCCACACCCCCTTCAGAGTCTGAAGGGGGTGGGCGGTCCGGCGTCATGTTGACTGACATGCATTGTCAGACCAGCCAGGGACGGGCAGCAGCACAAGTGCGCATGAGTGGGGAAGGTCGGCGAATCTTTCCGCCGTGCCCAGTCATGCGCACTTGTGTTTGCACTGGCTTGCGCATGCCCATTAGGAGAGCGAGGGTTGAGCAAAGGCTCAAACCTCGGTCTCCTAATGGGCAGGCGGGCGAAGAGTAACCGTGCCCTAAGCCAATCCTGGCGCTGCTGGAGCAGTGCCAGTATTGGCTGAGGGGTTGTTGCCAGTGCCACTCCAGTGCTGTTCCTGTTTGAAGAGGCGCCAACGCAGACCCGGCCGAGAAGCGGCGCGGACCCCGGACCAGTCAGGTAAGTTTTTTTCTTTTTTTCTTTTAAATTCCCCCGGCCCCCACCCCCGCGTGACCCCCAAAGCGAGTATTGTGAGCCGCAACTGTATAAACGACTGTTTACAGCCAGAATCCTGAATTATCCACAGTGTGACCTTCAGTTGTGAGTCAGTATTTAGCTACGATCCGTGGAAGCACATTGAATGATTAATAGGGTCAGTAGGTGGCGGTAGAGGGTGAGTAATGGGCAGTTCTAGCTCTCAACTGAATATTACGGTGACCCTCAGAGTCATGCAGCACTCGAAATACAAGTGCCTATTGTTAGGCCATTCCCATGCGCCGGCTGCTTTCCATAGAAAAATTGCCCAGCCCTGTGTGTGCTGTTCTTCCGATCACTGCAGGACCTGTACACACGGAGAGGCTGTAAAAAATAGTCTACGTTTGTATTCAGATTTTCTTTTTCCGATATTTGTCATGAGCTAATGCGCAGACGGAGATTCCCTGTGGTTCCATGGCAGCTTTAACTATGTTTCATTATTTATGGCTAGAAATTACACTTGCAGCTTGAAGAAAACAGAATTTTGCATTTTGAGATGAGAAAAGTGTTGCCCGCTGAGATTGAGTTATTCTCACGGGTTATCAACATCAAACTAGCCCGTAGCCCATTGGTATTCATGGCGTCATTTGAGTGGGGGGTTTATTTATGCTGGTGAGTTGCCTTGATGATGTATGCAGGTGCGTGTGTGCATCCCCCTGCAGGTTCATTCCGGATGTTTTTGGTGTAATGTGGGATTCCTTTTAGGTGCGCACGCTCCCTCGATTTGTGTGACCCCGTCTCCTGTGCTCCATTCTCCCTTTAACACCGACTGTGTGTTTGCTCAGACAAAACGCTTTCCTCCACACACTTATATATCTGTTTTCCACTTTTTCTCGTTGTAAACCAATTTATAAGCGTTGATTTTTGGTTCTGAGGCTTATAAAGAATTATTTAGGTCATGTTGTTTTATCCAGTGCGTTGATCTTCAGATGGTTATGCGGAGGTGTTAGGTTCTTTCTTTAATTTGCTTGGGTTGGTAGTGTGCGTCTTCGCTTTTGTTAGTGGGTGCTGTCTGGCAAATGTGTCTATTTTCTCTGGACGTAATAGTCCATTTGGATGTAGGAAGACTTTGTAACTGGCGCAATTTGGACCGTTTGCTTCAGGCGATCTTAACTTCCCATACATGATTACAGAGGATTTGGGACTGTCTTGTCAACCCTAATTTCATCGCATTTTTGATGCTTCTGGCTTTTCGTTATTGGAGTTTGTACAAACAAAGTTTTAATACATACATTTATACGCGAAGGAGACAGGAAACACATTGCCTTGAAGTTGGAATCAGCGTTGTACACATTACTTGTAAGTCATCTACGATCTGCAGCCGCATTCCTCTTCATGCGTCTCATCATCGATCTTACCCTCATTCGGAAATGTCAAAGTGAAATATATATTTTGACTAATAATTCTAAAAAGCACTCCAGCCGAAAATGTGTATGAAAATATTGCAAGAGCTCAAAAGCACGTGATATTTATTAGGAAATAATGATCTGAAGGCAATCCTACTACAAAACTTTAAACAAGTCGTTTTTACCAGCAGCAATGAGCTTTTGGTCTGTGATTGATGGCAGAGGCCTTGGGTAGTCTAGGTCTCTGTGAGTGATGACACAAGCGAAAGATATGTGCTTACTGTGTAACATGTGCTTACAGTGGCCAGTCCTCTGATGTATGGCATTAAAACTGGCCCTGTGTACATGCCCCTAAGTTAACACTAATGCCAAAAAAATGGATTGACTTGCAAACAATGAATGTTAAAAACATTGAGGGAATGCATTTCAGCGATTTAGTTCCTCTCTTATTTACATGTTTACTTGATCTTGCATTCCCCACGAGTTAGCTATTTTATAATGTTGTTGTTTATCTGTATTTTGTTCTGTGCATACTTTGAGGCTTGAGCCATGCCAGGTGTTTGAGGGGCTTTGATTGAGCGCGAAGGCTAAAGCCAAACAAGGTGCCTGTCAGTGGGTTGGCCTCTCTGCAGAGCACACAGAACAATATTTGTGTATTCCATTTGCAACTGAAATTCTGTGGAAATGTGTGTGAAGGGGGTACACTGTCAAAATATTTGCAAGGCAAAAGTAAGAGAAATTAAAGTGCTTATATTTGAGGGAGTGCAGTGCATGTTGGGGGCGGTGAAGTGACAGATGTGAGGAAGGGCATTCGGGGAAGAGTGAAAAGAGGATGCTGAAGAGGAAAGAGAGGGGGTTGAAGATGTGCAGATGGACAAGATATGCAGAGAAAAAGAGGATACATATCTAACATAAAGCACACATAATTGAAGGCCAAAACTCCTTCCACAGGCCTCAATGCTATTTAATTCACAGACTCACTATTTCAGAATTTAAACATTTTCAATGTTAATTATTTATAAGAAATAATTGTTGTTACTCATTTATCTTAAACGGCTAACACCCAGTGACAAAGCCAATCATACTGACAGGCTTTAGGCGTATGTCAGTTGCTGTGCCATTTATCTGGATAAAATTACATCTCAGCGAGAAACCAAAATACCGGTCTGATGGCACACTATGGGAATCACAGAAATGTATTTGGCATGTTCCTTTATAGGGAGCACCCACTTTTTTCATCTCACTTAAAGACCTGTCTGCACATATTTCTATATGACTGGTTACAGCCAGCAGCTGTGGGTGCTTCCCGAAGTCTGGTTGGAGCATATTTTTCCAAAGTTAAAGCTGCATGCAGTGCAAGACACTGGGCAAGTATACATTTTAAAGGGCTAAAGTTGTCATGCAGAACAATTTACATATTACAGAAACTGTTGAACAAATTAATGCAAGAAGATACGCGACAGTTTTTAATGTGTTTAATATTTCAAGACTACGTTCCCACTGCTTAATAAGCCTTGCTTTATCGCTGCTTTCATTTGCTTTAAAATGCACCATTTGCCAATCTTTTTAAATTTCTTTCTCAGGAGAGGGACTCTCCCTAGACCCCAGGTTTGTCCATTGAATTTGTTCACATCGCTAACTAGTGTTTTCTATTGGAAAGGGTAGAGCCAAAGCAGTCTTGCTTAGTACCCTAGCCCTCTTCAGAAGTCAGACTTGCTTGGCAACCCAGAAATTCTCTGAAATAATATGAGTTTTCTTTTATGAATGCCTAGAAGAACTGAATTTATAGTCCATTTATCACAGAAATAGTGCTGAAAATCGCACCAAAAAGATGCCAATTTTTTAACAATTTCTTCGCGGGGGAGAACCCCCCGCATCCCCCTGATTGCCGTCGGGCTCGCTCGCTGTGCTCGCTCGCATATGTTCATTTGTTCTGCATACGCCTCACCAGTTTCAAATTCCACCAGCCGCCACTGCATAGCAGTGTTCTGCTGGTGGGTGCCACAGAAGCTTGCATTGTGCATGCATTAAACCCATAGAGCTACAAGGGCGCATAGCAGTGTTCTGCTGGTGGGTGCCACAGAAGTTTGCATTGTGCATGCAATTAAACACATAGAGGTACAAGTGAGCATAGCAGTGTTCTGCTGGTGGGTGCCACAGAAACTTGCATTGTACGTGCTTTCAAGCCGTAGAGGTACAAGTGCGCATAGCAGTGTTCTGCTGGTGGGTGCCACAGAAGCTTGCATTGTGCACACATTGACGCAGCAGAGCTACAAGTGCGCATAGCAGTGTACTCCTTATGGGTGCCACAGAAGCTTTCATTGTACGTGCATTGAAGCCGTAGAGGTACAAGTGTGCATAGCAGTGTTCTGCTTGTGAGTGCCACTGAAGCTTGCATTGTACATGCATTGAAGCCGTAGAGGTACTAGTGTACGTAGCAGTGTTCTGCTTGTGAGTGCCACTGAAGCTTGCATTGTACATGCATTGAAGCCGTAGAGGTACAAGTGTGCGTAGCAGTGTTCTGCTGGTGGGTGCCACAGAAGCTTGCATTGTACTTGCATTGAAGCCGTAGAGGTACAAGTGCGCATAGCAGTGTTCTGCTGGTGGGTGCCACAGAAGCTTGCATTGTACATGCATTGAAGCCGTAGAGGTACAAGTGTGCGTAGCAGTGTTTTGCTTGTGAGTGCCACTGAAGCTTTCATTGTACATGAATTGAAGCCGTAGAGGTACTAGTGTGCTTAGCAGTGTTCTGCTTGTGAGTGCCACTGAAGCTTGCATTGTACATGCATTGAAGCCGTAGAGGTACAAGTGTGCGTAGCAGTGTTTTGCTTGTGAGTGCCACTGAAGCTTTCATTGTACATGCATTGAAGCCGTAGAGGTACTAGTGTGCTTAGCAGTGTTCTGCTTGTGAGTGCCACTGAAGCTTGCATTGTACATGCATTGAAGCCATAGAGGTACAAGTGCGCATAGCAGTGTTCTGCTGGTGGGTGCCACAGAAGCTTGCTTTGTACATGCTTTCAAGCCGTAGAGGTACAAGTGTGCATAGCAGTGTTCTGCTGGCGGGCGCCACAGAAGCTTGCATTGTGCACACATTGACGCAGTAGAGCTAAAATTGTGCATAGCAGTGTTCTGCTTGTGAGTGCCACTGAAGCTTGCATTGTACATGCATTGAAGCCGTAGAGGTACAAGTGTGCGTAGCAGTGTTTTGCTTGTGAGTGCCACTGAAGCTTTCATTGTACATGCATTGAAGCCGTAGAGGTACTAGTGTGCTTAGCAGTGTTCTGCTTGTGAGTGCCACTGAAGCTTGCATTGTACATGCATTGAAGCCGTAGAGGTACAAGTGCGCATAGCAGTGTTCTGCTGGTGGGTGCCACAGAAGGTTGCTTTGTACATGCTTTCAAGCCGTAGAGGTACAAGTGTGCATAGCAGTGTTCTGCTGGCGGGCGCCACAGAAGCTTGCATTGTGCATAGCAGTGTTCTGCTGGTGGTTGCCACGGAAACTTGCATTGTGCACGCGTTGACGTAGCAGAGGTCTCTGTGGATTCACTGATGCCTGCTTTAGCCTGGGCTTGGAGACACTTGCATCTCCTTTTCTGAATGGTATCCGGTGTTGGGTTTCGCATTGTACTTTCGCTGATTAATCCCAGTCGAACAGGAAGAACGCGCACTGGACAAAAAGCGCAGCACTGCAGAAATCTGCTGTAGCTGCAGATTAATACTGACCCTTCTTGTCACAACAAGATGACTTTTACAGCCAGTGATGCTTTGGGTGAAGCAAGGGTCTGGACACTTCCGGCTAAGTCCGAAGCGCAGTGGCTAGCCACGCAGGCTGTGTGCCAAGTTGGCCAGCTGACGTTGCCTATTCTTCCATCAATTAAAGTGTGGACAGTTGAGGAAAGGAATATGAGAAACTTGTTTGTGTAGACTGGTCGCTTCACACTGCAGTTTCGAGGCACTCTAGATCTGAGATTATTGCTACCCACATTATTGGTACTATATTTACAGACTTTCAAATCACTGCAGATGTCTGCAGCGAGCGATTTTGCTAGACCATGTATATCTCTTCTGTGAGCAGCTGTTTTAGGGCATATATTTGAAGATGAAATGTGATTTTATGGCCAATACCTATTGATGAGAGACATATATGTTGGATAGGATAGCGACCTCTCACTCCTATCTGACAGTGATCACCAAAGAATTCTCGTTAGAAAAAACACACTGTTTTCTCAATGAAAACAACAACGTTCAGATATAGTATACCATCTAAACATCAGTCTCCTTTATCATGGCCAATGATAGTAAATTACAGTGCAGTTAATATAGTGAGAAGTTACAACTACAAGTAACTTGTCTTTAAGTGTTTGCTCGAGGCATCAATCGCACATCAGTCTACAGTACGATTTTCTGGGACACAGTTGTAATGCTGGCACATGTGTATGTATTGATTTAGAAGATCATGCGTGAGTGCAGTGCGTGCAGGATTAAGCAGACGCCCACCATCCTTGCGCATAAAAAGAAGCCCCTCTTGTAACTAGAGCCGAGGCATGGCTCATCGCACTGATGATGGACAAGAACGCGGTGCCACTCCTGAATCAGCAGGTGGGCGGCGGAAGGATACTGGAAGAGGGTGCTAGACCCCGAGGTCGAGGGGTAAACGTCACAGAACGTGATTAAGTAATTATCCGCTGTATTCAGCATTTTGTTTGGATGCCTCCCGGCAGCAGTCATGTGTATACATCATCGGCGTCTTTTCATGTGGGTGTAGCGGATGAGAACACCAGATCCCGCGCCAGGAAATCATTTGGGATTGCTTTCTTTTGCAGTGCTTGTGAGGGATTCGTCCCGTGAAACTGTTTGTACTGACGGCTCTGTTTGCTTTTTAGAAACTCCTACTTTGAATATACGAGTGCCACAGCCACGCCCGTCTGATGGTTCTCTTCCTGTTTGGCACACGAATGTGTGGTTTCCAATTTTACACTGAGTACTGATGATTTTCTGTTTGTCCAAGGCCCTTTTTTCCCTTTTGGGAGTCGTTTTATTAAGGCTGAACTGGGCAATCGTCAACAACTTAATTCAAGGCCAAGATGAAGAAGCGCTACACTGTGCATCCCACTGTTTTGCTTCAGGAGGCCTCCAATCTTCAGATCCTCCACCCAGCTCTCTTCTTAGTCCTCATCCGCCATCCCTTGTAGGCAAGAACTGTCAGCAGTGCTACTCCTGTAATGATGATGCACCCAGTTTATTCAAAGAGCTCATACTTGAGTCAAGGACACCACAAAGCTGCCGGCATACGTTGCCTTATATTGATCCCAAATAAATTATCCCAGGGAGAAAAGCCTATTCTTTTCAGCCTAGGAAGGGGCAGGGGCTGGTACCCTATTTCCAAGTATCGCAAAAGTGAGCCCTATGGCCAGAAGTGATCTAGAATAGTTTTGTATAGTTTAGCAGCCTCTCCACAACAACCCTAATGGAAGATTCTGTGGTTAAATTTCTACTCCGTTCTATAGACCAGGCTCTTCCATAGTGTCTGCCAACACTTGCAATGTAATTCTGTTTAGCATCCCCTAGAGGATCATTAACTAATTTGCAGAGAGACTAAACTAGACTGGTCCTACAGTTTGTTTCAAAAGACATCAGCTTTAATAAAGGTTCTGTTATCTTAAAAGGAGAATCCATCATTATGGTCTTTCCAGAACCTTGATTTGCAACCAGTTGCTGCTCAAGGTTCCTTTTAATTGACACACTTCTGGGTGGCCGTTCCTTTTCTCACTTGGCCCCGAAAATGTGGAATACTCTTCCACGTATAATTCGGGACTCCTCTGATGAATCCTCTTTAAAAAAAAAAAAAAAAAAAAAAGTTGAAAATGTGGCTTTTTCAATCGTGTTGAATGCTATTCCTGGGTTAGTCTGCAGCAGCGCCGGGATGGCTTTTGGCCGCTATGCACTATAGAAATGACATACACTCATCATCTGTCTCGCCTCTGCTTCCCTAATACCGGGTTGTAGGACCAGTGGTATATCTGCTCATAATAAAATCTCTGCTTTTTAGTATGTTTATAGCCCTCTTATATTCCCCAAACAACCTGATGAGCCTACTCTGAAACACATCTACTGGCATGCGGCTGCCCTCTTCTCTCTACTTCTGAAAAGCCAGTCCATCTTGGGCTGGAGAAGATCGCGGATTTAAAATGGATTTGGGAAAGGTAGATTGAAAGGCCTAAGATTGCTATTTTAATGCAACCTAATCCAAACGTCCCAAATAATTCTAGTGATTTCACCATAATATCTTTCCTGAACAAAACCTCTGCATCATACTAGACTCATCACTCACGATGAACCGCCAGATCAACGCCATATCCTCGGCCTGTTTCAACACCCTCCTCATACTCCGAAAAACGTTCAAATGGATCCCATCCAAGTCCAGAAAAACGGTCACGCACGCCCTCATCAATAGCAAACTGAACAACGGCAACGCTCTCTACGCTGGGATCAACAAGAAAATACTTCGTAAACTCCAGACTGTCGTACGCCGCAGCCAGACTGATCCTAGACATCCCCCGTCACAACCACATCACCCAACACCTTCGTGATCTCCACTGGCTCCTCATCAGAAGAAGAATAACCTTCAAGCTCCTCCCTCACGCATAGGAGGCCCTCCACAACATCGGACCTGCAGACCTGAACAACCGCCTCTCCTTCCACGCACCCAAGAAACAACTCCGATCAGCTGACCTCTCTCTGGCCACCATTCCACGCATCTACAAGACCAGAATGGGAGGAAAGTCCTTCTCCTACCTCACAGCCGAGACCTGGAACGACCTCCACCTCCGGCAAGTCCTTACACTGCTCCAGTTCAGGAAGGACCTCAAGATCTGGCTCTTCGGATGACCCTAGCAAAGAAGCCGCCTCCCCCTAGTCCCTTGATACCCTCGCGGGTGAGTAGCTGCGCTTTACCAACTCTGATTGATTGAGCATGATCTTCCTGCCACGTTTTACTCCATTAAGTCCAGTGTTTACTCCGTTCTCTCGTGTACCATTCTTCCAAAACATATACTTGGGAAGCTCTGTAATATGGGTATACATTGGGGAAACATAAACCTCCCTTGTGTGTAGGAGCATCAGTACTTTGGTGAGATTTTTGGATATTTCTCCTGTCATTCAAAAGTAAGGAAATCTCTTAAAGAGCCAGGAGAGTTTACCTTTCAGTGTAGATCAAAAGGGGGGGGGTGTGTGTGTGTGTGTTCACACTCACTACTTATGTAGGTGTTTTCTAATCTCCTTGAACAGCTGTGGTATATTTGCCACCTACTATGTGCTTACTGATGGTGTCACTTATATGGACAAATAACCAATGGATTTATCTGCTATGCACTGTGCCACCACCTCCCTCAGTGCATCTATCTACCCCTTACTAGGAGACTTAAGCATTAATTTGTGATTTTTATAGTGGCTATTCTGTTAAGAACAAAACAAGGGCTCAATGACCAGAACAAACGGGAGTGGAGACGTTGGTAGCCCTGTAAGTAACAGTGTAGACAATACCCAAACAGTATTCCAGCTCATGGTCTTTGGTAGCCTGCCAACACCATGTCAATGAACCAAGTCACCTAGTTCAAATGTTCCCATCACTTCTCACATGAAGAATTTCTTCACCCTGTCTAAAGTTCAGCATTTATCATAAGTAGTGTAAATTTTATTCTTACTGCCTTTCCACTCTTTGGCCTAGCCTGCAAACATTGTAAAATGTTGGTGACCTGTGACAAATGCCACCTACTGCTTGTGGATCAAAGCTTGTATCACCAAAGAAAGCCTGTTCACCAGTATTTTCTTGTAAACCTTCAATGCCATGTTTCCTCAGTTTGGTTATTGCTATGATATCCGCTTTAGACATTGTATGTATCTCAGGTCATGTCTCCATAAGAGGAGCCAGGTGAGTGGATTGGTTTTTATAAAACTCCATTGAGGGCCTTGTTTAATTCCCTTAATCACCTCCTGTCTATGTTCCCTCATAGTTTGGGGGCCTACATCTCGCTAACTTGGTCTCCTGTAGTTTTGGGGAGTCTTATCTGGTCTAAGGAAGAATCTTCTAGATATTCCTAAACTTTGCCTCTTGATTACAGGTTACTATAAAAAGGTTTGAGAAAGGTCTGCCTTCTCTCTAGTTCCCACCGCCACCTCCTTTCCAGGGTGCCACAACACATAGACTTTCCTGATATACTGTTAGCTTTCAGTTGAGTTGCTAGCTTCCTATTTGCAAATTTCATTAACTCTGGAAAAGGCATTGTTCGCTTTCAAAAAAATTTGTCAATCATAAACACGTTTGTCTAACTCCCCTCAAAATGAATTCCCGTTCTCAAGGCTAGACCGTTTGTCTATCATCTCGTCTACTTCTATCTTTCCCTGGACCAACATTTTCTCCATCTTGCTATTAATTTCACCCCCTAATAACCACCTTCAAGGCATACTACAGTATGAAGTTTCGTAAATTTTATATACAACCATTTAACTGAAGGTGTTTTTCAACAATCATGAAAACTTCTGCTGTATTAGATACATTGTGCTGGAAATGCACCTCTCTCATAACGGAGTCCGCTACCTTCTATCCCTCAGACTAAATTGTCCCCTTTAACCACTGCCAACTTGATTTTACACAGCTATGAATTCAGTATTGGACTCTGTATTATGCCCAGCTACAGGCCAAATACCAAAATCCCATCAATTCTAGAAAAAGTTTGGAGTATACCAAAGAATAGAACCATGCATCCCTTTCCCCTAGGGTGGTTTCCTTCAATCGGGCCACAAGCCCTTCCTTGTTCTCCCTATTATCTGATACAACCTCTGTCAACCCTACTGAGGGAACTGTTTGCCCCCTGCCACTATGAAACCTCCCTCAGCACAGCACACCTTCCTCAGAATTTTAGAGGGTGAGCGATTTGTGACCCTTGCTGGGGCATACATGGGAGTAGTTATCAACCCATACACCACAAATTGCCTATTTACCAGTACATGCGTCTCTTCTTTATGAACCATATATTATAGTTCTACAAAGCCAGAAGAACCCAGAATAGCCACCCTGCGGTTTTTATTACCTTCTGAGGAATGACCTTTGATTGTTATATAGTCTTGAATTAAATGTCCATGCCTCACCTTTTCTCAAATGGGTTTTCTGCAGTACCAAGATATCTGCTGTTGGCTGCTAGATAATTGTGTACCCTTGACCTCGTTGCATGAGAATTAAGGTCCTTTAGGTTTAACAAAAGCACCCTCAACACAACCCATGTTGTGTTCAGCCATATAAGTATGGCTTTCTTACTTTGTTCTTTTTTTTCTGCCCCACCTAAAAATAAAAAGAGAGCCTCCCTTCTTTGCCCCATCCCTGCAAATAAATAATTTTAAAAAAAATGCAACTGCTACATGCAGCTTAACCTTGAACATTCTCAAGGATATGAGACCGCCCCTTAGTTGGGACTCCGTTCTGCAAAAAAGTCCACTGAGGTAGTTTGCTCTATGATCTTCGATTCGATATGGCCCCTGCAAATAAACAATGTTTGAGCCCTATCAAAGAGAAGTGCTTATTGTCATGACCAAACTATGTCAAATGGGAGCCCAGGGCTTTAAGTGGGATGAAAAAACTGTGGAGGTCTCTCAAAGGGGCGTGGCAGATGTGATTAAGGGCGTGGCTCAAAAACACGTATGCTAAAAATCTGTGCTTAGCATAGTGTGCCACCTGACTGGTATTTTGCTGCATCCAGATATATAATACAACAAGTAACATTTACACCTACAACAAGCCGGCACTACTGGCTTTTCCAATGGGTGTTAGTTGCATAAGATAAATAAGCAATAACTATGGCTTTATTGTATATAATATTGAAAAAATTTTCGTTCTGAAAGTGAAAAAACTATAACAAGTCTCTGTGCAGTTACATCAAAGGCAGTAAAGGGTGGTTCTGCTGCAGAGTTAAGGTTTTTTTTTTTTCACCCTTATGGTGAGTGCAATAACGGAGAGCCTGATAAGGACCCTTCTCAGCACCTGCTTTTTAGAACTGCCGGTGCCCAGCACCGGCAGGACCCGTCCCACTTAAATCCCTGTCGGAGCCTCTTCTTAGGCCTTTGTTATAGCAAGACAAACCCAACTCCCAGTCATTTCATATTTCACAAATCTCCACTCTATTTGCCCCCTCAGGTCGACACAACAGAGTTCCCTGGTGTTTTATCAAGAAAGTAGATAGCCATTCAGCACTTACTGTTTGTTGGCAGCAATGACTCCTTGTGGCTCCTCTGAGCAAAATGTGACTTTTTTCCCCCCTCCCTTTTTATCAAGGGACCTACAGTGTTAGGTGACTCCATTTGGCTTTCCCAAGCGACAGCAGCCATGGGGTGCAGTGGATCCTGGAATGATCTGGAGTTCTAATCGCGGTCCCAAAGTCAGTCTGAATCTTAATCGATTTATATATATATATTTATCTTTCTGGCCTTCATGTGCTTTTGCCTAGCAATCTGGATCTGACTTGGCCCCAGGATTTTGGAGTGCCTCAAATAGGGTTGGTGCACTCCAGTGCTGACTCACAAATGCTACTCAAAATCCACAACTCATTGAACTGTAGATGGTGTAGAGTTTCTGATATCTGCCCAAAACTTACTGTCCCCGCACAGTGCCTTCTATCTAGTGGCTTCTATGGACCCCTTTGATAGAGCTTGAGGGCTATGCTAATCTGTCAAGAGCATTGTTTTAAAAGTGTACGGACCACACAAGATAAGTGCTTTTCATATCAGGCTGCCCTATTGGACATGAAACCGCACACAACCGCTTTTGAAAGTGTATGGAAAACCTATAGGACAAGACGGATACTAAATGTATGAGGAAACTTTATTGCGAGAGTCGCAAAAATAAATACACATTCTGCTAACTAGCAAATTCAAGTCTCTGTACCTACTTAGCATTCGCCTGTATGCCAAAACCCATTTTCTTTATGAAATGGTGGATGTCAGGGAAAAGGGTGCAAAAGAGAACAAAGAAATAAAGTCCAGGCAGAAGAGAACGAAATGAGGTCCACCAGTTCACAGAACCGATTGAAGGCAAAGATGACAATGGTGCCTCTATAGACCTGATCCTAGAAAAAACGAAATGCCCTCCATGTCCTGGCCCAGAGCCCCAAAACACACACAGATATAGTGCAAATCGAAGTTATAGACATGAGGAAAGTTCTCTCTGTTCTTGGTAGTAGAGTGGCAGAGGCAGAACCTTAGCACTCTAGAAGACAGCAGATTCAAATCTAAGAAAGAATCTGTAAACGTGACTAAAAGAATAGTGACTTTGGAAAAGAAGTTTACTGAATTAGAAGATTGAAATACAGGAAATAATTAGTCTCCTGAGAGGGCAGATGAGACTGAACGCTGATGTGGAGCCTTTCTGCAAACCTGGCTATCACAAACTCTAGAAATGATTAGAGAACATAGCGTCCCTACTGTAATGACAAAGAACCTTTGGATTCCCAGTGCCTTCACATTTAGACTGTTGAAATACTTTCACACTAAAGTAATCATCTCAGGCATGCAGAAAAATCAGCTTATATGGAACGGATCAAAAGTTGGGATATCACAGGACTACTCAAAAGATACTGTCAAAGGGAGAAAACCCTTTTTATCTATAAGAAAAAGTTTTTAAAAGATCTTGAAATCCAATTTCCTTTTGTGGGTCCTGCCTGATTCAAAGTAATCCATCTTGGGTAAACCATCCTTTTTGAAGACCCGGTAGACGTTGAAATCTTAATTTCAAGCATATCAGAATTGCTTACCTAACCAACATCACTCTTTAATATCAAGAATATAGCTATCTTTTTGGGCGTAGGGCTCCTACCCTTCTATCCTGTATGTATTCACTCCGTATATGATAAATACTCTCCGGTTTAAAATTGTTGTATGGCAACACCTGAACGTTGTATGGTAATACCTGAAATGTGTTGCTCAGTGGTTGCTTGTTACGATGGTTTAACAGTGGAAATTGTTGTTAGGTTAAGAATTGCTTGATATACTGATAAGTGCTTGCATATATGTGTTACCTAGATAAAGAGGGAAGAATGTAGCCTCCATTCAGGCAGTTCTCTCAATCAGTGATTTAATGTTACACTTTGGGCCACACGTGGAAGCCACTGTCCTGCGAAAGAAGATTGGGTAATGGAGAGGGTTGTGGATGGAACTGTTTTTTGCAGAGATGAGTTTAAATTTGAAGGCTTGTCATCCTTATTCTATTTTTTACCTTCTCTCTTTCTATTGTTAATCTTCCGTTTTATCCTTAAAGCCAAGGGTTTAAACCATCCAGTCAAATGCCAAATAATCAAAAACTTTTGCTATATGTTAAAGGAACACTAAATATTTTAAAAAAAAAGAATAGTAAATAAGGAAGGGATTCATTTTAGAAATTACTGAGTTAATTATTTGACTTGCTGATGGAACAGAAGAAGAAAAGTGGTCTAATTGCCCTAATATCGAAGTTTGGGGACACACATTCTAACGGCCGACAATGACACTGAAGAGCTCTGGCTGTTATTAGAATGCAAAAATGAGAAGACGAAATGTATACCGTGAACATATCTGCCAGACAAATTATATCCCTGATTTCTGCATTCAACTCAAATTTTTTTTATCCCCGATACATCTGCTCTCCTAGTTCAATTTACCATGCATGCAATGGCACTCTAGATCAAATGTCAATTTTGTTTTTCTTCTTTTAAAGCGGACAAATCGCATAAAGTGCCAAGTCCCTAAAACAATAACTAAAATGCTTTTGCAGACTCGCCAGTCCCGTGGGTAGGGAATATACCTTTTGTTCGAGCCCAACTATTTATTTTGTTAGAATAGACTACATCTTAATTGATGAAGTTCATGTTAGTACCCATACAAGTTGAACCCATATTGATGTCGGACCATGCATGTATCACACAACTTAAAAGAACAAGCGCAAAATCCAAAAATACGGAGAATGAACAGCACACAAATTAAATGCCAAACTTGCAGATACAATCAAGAAATCAATCATCGCTAGAACATAATTCCAAGTCTTGCTCCAACCCACAAATTCTATGGATGCTCTTAAAACTTCAACCAAAGGAATTATTATTAGCCTTGTGTCTAGAAAAAATAAAGATAAAACAATACTAGACCTCTTGGAGAAAGAAATCGGGCAATTGTGAAACCGAATATTGAAACATAATAAAGGTAAGGTAATAATGCTACAGTCCTTAAAATACCAATATTATAAAGACATGCCTACCTAAGCTCATCTCTTTGTCAGGAAAAATAAAGGCCTAACACTTTGCAGGTTCAGCAGAGAAGGTAGATTACTTGCCACTTATCTAATTCCAGCTGCATAATAGTAGCAGTCAGCAACCATATGAGCAACACTACTAAAGAAGAAAACATTGTTTTAAAAAAAAAACAAAAATAATGTATCTTCATATTTGCTCAAAGAAGAGCTCTACCACCTGTGAAGACTATTTGGATACTTAACCAACTTACCAGTCCCCACCTTACCTTTTAGAAATGAAAGGGAAACCTAATAAACCGATCTCAAGAAATAAAAATAAAAAATACAATACCTCAACAGGCAGGTCTTGGGACCTGGTTTCTTTCTACCACACATGGAGAACCCTAATTTCCCCCCATTCTAAGAAACTCTTGTACCACTATACACCTGCTAGCCTGTTTCTGGCACAGTCTCTGAAGAGACATTAGATTATTTAGCCACATCATAGATGAGGCAGGGCTGTTTGGGTTGGCACTGGATGCAGCGAATGCCTTTGAGAAGGCATCCTGGACCTTCCTGAGTGCCATGCTCGACAAATTGTCCATGGAGCAAATTCACTCAAATTGTGTTTTTTGTATAGCAACCCCTGTGCAAGAACTAATATCAATGGGTGTCTCTACAGCAGTTTTCCATTGCAACAAGGCAGAGATGCATGTTCTCCTTGCTCTTTTTACAATCATACCGTTCCTGATTTCTATAATGAAGGGATCCCTATGAAATCTGTGCTGAAAAAAACAAAAAAACAGTTTGCCTAAACATATGAAGTACGAATTTTCTCTGAGAAAGTAGATGATGCTATCCCAAAAACCTTGGAAACAATAGAATACTATGTAAGGGTCTCGGGGTATATTTTGACTAAGTTAAAAACAGACATACCCCCCCTCTCAAGCTCCCTAATGCACCCTTGATTAACAACACAGGTCTGGAATGAGAGTCAGTCACAAATACCCTGGAATTTCATTGTAAAGTAATCTTATGGACACTATGAATTGCAATGGAACTGAAAACTCCTCTCTTTAGAAAATTAGACGCCAAAGTAGATTTATTTGGTATGTGGTGGTGAAGAATTTAGACTATCAAAATAATTTCACAGCTGGTTAACTTATAAAGCATTTCTCTAATCTTGCGCACTTACATTTTCACTAAAATTGAGGTTCTGTTCTTTTAAAATATATTATTAAATGTATCAGGCGTACTAAAAAAAAAACAATAATTGTTCTCTGGAAACTAAGACTGCCTTAAAAATTGGAGGAACCAAACCTTGTGCACTTCCACAGATAACAAATAGCCATTTTAATAATACTAAGGACACTAATGACAGTGAAAGGATTGTAAAACAATACTTATTGTAAGTATGGTGCTGTAGCCTTTTGGATATTAAACTTTAAAACGAGATGAAGCATTCTATGCTAGTCTTCTTTGACACAATCATGCCATCATGTTTGAAGGAAAACTCTGTTCCTACAGGAACACACAGGATGGGGAATATCGCTGATCAAACATCCAGGCACAGAAAATTACCCCTTACCATTCTCTTCCTTTAAGTTGACATACAACCTAGGTGAAATTGACCTATATACATTTTTTTAAACATAACGAAAGGGTCTTTAGCCAAAACCAAAATACCACATGAACTTGACCTACCTAACACTATAAAAAACAAGCATTTGCAATGCAATAGGTCTCGCATTTACGCGAGTTTGAGCTATTGGCATTGTAAATGACAATGCCTTTTATTTAAATTTTGGTTTTTAAAACATACATAAAAGGCATTGTCATTTACAATGCCAATAGCTTAAACTCGCGTAAATGCGAGACCTATTACATTGCAAATGCTTGTTTAGGACTTGTGCCCAAATTCTTGGCAGGGTGGACGGCGTTCACCCTGTGAAAAAAGTGGGTGGATGCCGTCCACCCGCGTGTACCCCCGACTCGTGCCCTGGACACAGATAATCCAATGATAGAACCACACAGACACCCCCACCACAAATGTTGCACTTCAAGGGGTGCCCATTTTCTTGTGATCTACATCAAACAGGTGCTTTAAAATGCTACCATCCTTTTCCTGCGGTAGTGCAAGCAGGTGTGGGACTAACAGCTACCCGTACAGCAGCACCCCCTCCCTCCCCCTTGTCACTCACACGCCGTTCGTAGCCAGGCCTACAAGCCTATCTACAAGGTCACGGCCCACAGCAAAGGAAGGACTCTGACCCTGCTGCTCACAGCAGCTCTTAAGAATGTTCACAAGTGCAGCAGCAGGACTGGGAAGGCGTGGGGCGCGGTTCACGAGGCACGCACCTCACAAGGCACGCACATCCAGACTCTTCCCAAAAGGTTGGTGTGCACGACTTGAGGATAACATTTTTCGATGTGAAAAAAAAATCATCAACACACAGCTTAGCAGTGTCTTAATGATCTGTCGTTTATTTTGAATTTTCACAACTAAATAACTGCTAATCAGTCACGTCATACATATTACATTGATCATGATATTGAGTCGACGCCGAGACTCGAACCTGGTTCCCCGAGCTCCAAAGTCGGCAGCTCTGTTTTCACTAGCTCATATTTTAACAAGTAAATTAAGCGATGAAACCAGCTCGTCCCGGTCGGGTGAAAGGAAGTGGCTATCAGCGGTGGTATGTGGGGCCGGTGGCAGCAGAGGCCATTAAGCAGCTTTTATTAGAGGTCAGCTGCTCTAGCGGGCTCGCTCGTGTTACGGCCACAAAACCGAGTGGAAGTGCAGGAGTGAAGAGTCCAAGAGCAGGAACAGACCGAACAGCATGCCTAGGATGTGGCCAAAGTGCACTTACGGTAAAGAAAGAAGCCGCCACACGCTGGTGACCTAGAACTGTTTAAAGCTAAATAAACAAGCGCGGTGCGCGTGCCCTGGAATGTCAGGTATGCAGCTGGCACCCGGCCGCGCTGCTGCTTGCTCCCGAGCTCCCTAGGCCAGGGGAGAGAGAAGGCAGGACATGCACCCGCCTTTGGCCAATTGCGTGCTGTCTTTCTTAGAAAGACGCACGCAAAGGCCAATAGCGTGTCCGCAAAAAAAAAAAAGCACACGCTCAAGCGTGTACTCAGAGTCAAAAGTCCTTACTAGAAGACTCGCAGAGTAGCGCATGCGCGCTGGCTCAGGCAAGACCTAAAAACAAGTATAGGGCACATAGTACTTAAAAATATATAAAATTCTTTCCCTGAAACACTTGAATGACATGGCAGTATACAAACAAAATGAGAAAATGTATTCAAAGAAGAAAATCTACAAGGAAAATATCCTATAGACTGGGACAAGATTTGATCAAGACTCACAAAAGTGCTCCTTCTCTTGCTCATTGCAGACGCTGGACAGCTCACCATGCATACTGGACCCCTCTAAGGCTACACCAATTTCGTTTATTGATTTCAGATTTGAACAGGAGTTGTAAGGAAAGACTAGGTACCCATTATATATGTTACAAGAGTGCCGCTGTGTAAAGGACTTTAAAAATGAATTCCGTGAATACATCATGGTACTAAACGCAACTTGGTTTCCTGGTCTATTCTCCATCGTAATAGACTCCCTCTACACAGTGACACAACTCCTGCAAAAATAATATTGACCTTTTGGACACTCTGATCACCATAGGCATTAAGTCCATTATTATTACTCCTTAGACTTGTACCATTTCAAAAACCAGCCTTTGCAATGGCAGAGGGTCTAGTGTTGGTTGCCAGTCTTTTGGCTTTGCCAATGCTTATTTTTCGTGTTTGTTTGCAAATGTTTGTTGAGGAAGCTGCAGGCCCCCCATAAAGCTGAAATAATCTTTTTTTTGGTCTCAAAAAAAGCACACATTGCCATTGTAGTCCCTGGCACTTCAGTGAAATGCTTTTTGTGTAGATATACTCCTTGTGAAAGGGTGGACTGGCATCACTCACAGCGAAGTTTGCCTATGGCGGAAATTAGTTGACCCATGGCCTCATGCTGTGTGCTGGCGTGAGCAGAAGATAAAATGTCAGTGACATAATAACACATCAGTGGATTGAGAGGGCAGACTAAAAGCCCTATAAGTAATTATAGAATACTCATACTTTTATTAGAAGATCTTGAAATCTGAATGTCTTTGCTAACTCTAGACCAAAGCCTCAAACACCCACAACAAAGTCGATAGTGGGTGTGTAGTAGACTGCTTACACGTAATCCGGACTCTTGGGCAAGACTCTTGCAGCTTCCCTGGTCTAGCATCCCTCTTCACCTGTTCACCTCTCTTCTCTCTCTACTTCACTCTACGGATCTGTCTCCTCTTCTTTTCTCTTTTTCAGTCTAGTTTAATTTTATTCCATTTAGCTTTGTATCAAACAGGAACCATCTGGACTTGCACACAATTTTCATCTTGGCAAGTCAAGCCATATTTTTAAATCTACTGTTTTACTCCCTCTAAAATCTAATTAGCTCTCTGCAAAAGCAGAAATTAAGAACTTTATGCAAGACAAATAACCAGCTAACAGAAATGTACGTACTACTAATTTCCTGTTCTCTATTTGTATTTTTGTTGCTTTATTTCAGTATTTCTTTATTGAATATTTAAAGACTCCTATGTCACAAAACAGCGTAGTGGCTGCTTCTATATTTGTTTCACAGCTCACTGGTTACATATTACTCGGTTGCCAATTCCATTTCTAGATTTATTGCAAACTGATAACCCCCCTCCCCCAAACCAGTACCTCCTCTACTTGTAATATCATTATGGTGGTCCTTGGCGCTAGGAAATTCCCTTATCCTTCAAGCTGCACATCCCAAAGGCACTTGTCCTGTGCAGCAGAGAAAGGCCTGCCATCATGCAACCTGCAGCTACTGGAAGCTTACCCACACCTTGAGAGAATGTTCTGATCAGTCCCATCCAGCAGCACTTCGCTGGTCTTTGACTGCCGCTGGCTTAATCATTCTCCTGTTCGTCCAAGAACATATCTTGTTTCCCAGGTATCTAGTACTACATGCACTCCATTCTTTTTTTTTTTTTTTTTATAGATGTTATGGTCTGGATCTCACCCTTGTTTGTGTCCTAGGAAGTCATCTAGGTAGGCTGTCTATATCCAACTGGGGAAGGCTGCATTTTCTTTCCCCACATTCTCTAATTTGGAGAGAAGCGCCACAACCTGGTCTCCTTTTTCATGTGCATGTGTATGTTAGTCCATCACACCAACTAGGTATCTTCGTCCTCCACAATCTTGTCTTTGTTTTCACTTCTGCACGGGGGTCATTTTGAAGAGTACACAAGTTCACACTAAAGGAAGCAGTGATGCTTTGAAACTCATTCAGGATCAGGTAACTGTGGCAGGTAGACCCATTTATTTTTGTTTTAGTGTAGTGGTGTGTCCTGGTTCTGTTCCCAAGGTATCTAGGGTCTGAGTGGTTCCTTTTGCAGTGAAGGACAAGATGAAAATTGAACTTGATAAACTCAAGATAAACAACATTATAGAGGAGGTTGAAGCTACTGAATGGCTTTCTCCCATAGTTATGGCCCGAAAGGCCAATGGAGAGGCCAGGCTTTGTGTGGATCTGAGAGAGCTCAATAAGGCAGTGGTCGTGGATCACTATCCACTGCCGAACATTAGTGAGATGTTGTGCTCTCTTGCTGGGGCAAAACATTTTTCGTCCTTTGATTTGACCTCCGCCTACCACCAGGTAAGGCTACATCCATCTTCTCAAGACTTAACTGCCTTCATAACGCCCTTTGGCACCTTTAAGTTTTTGAGGATGTCCTTCGGCCTTATCTCTGCGGCCTCGGTGTTCCAGAGAGTTATGGAACACATTCTTGAGGGTGTCAAAGGCGTCAAAATTTATCAAGATGACGTTTTGGTGTTTGGTGCCAGCTCAGAGGAACATGATCACGGATTGAGCTTGGTTTAACTCTGCGAGCCGATAAATGTAAATTTGATGTATCTGAGATTGAATATTTGGGTCATCATGTATCCGCAAATGGCATTAGGCCCAAGTCCGCCTTAGTTGAGAACATTTCCAAGCTTCGCACCCCCATAAGTAAAGAAGAGCTGGTGAGGTTCCTGGGGATGGCAGAGTTCTACCACAAGTTTGTCCCCAATTTCGCTGGCTCGACAAGTCACCTAAGGGACCTCTTGAAAAAGGGGTGCAAGTTCATTTGTTCCGATGACTGTGAAAGGGAAAACACCTGAAAATGTCTCAACAAAGCCCAAGACCTCAGCAGCTTTGACCCACGGATTAAATCTTGTTTAATGACGGATGCCAGCTCTAAGGGTTTAGGTGTGGTCTTATTCCAAAAGCCTGAAGGGTCTGAGAAGGTTGTGTTATTCATGTCGAGACCTTTAAGGGGGTCGGAGTGTAATTATTCGGTGGTAGAAAGGGAAGCTTTGGCCATCTATTGGGCCATCCGCAAGTTGAGGAAGTTTCTTTGGGGTGGTGACTTTGAAGTCTTAACTGATCATAAGCCTTTGAAGGAACTCTTTGGAAAAAAAAAGGTATTGACTTTGTATCGCACCGCATTCGCAAATGGGTTGTTGCCTTGCAGGAATTTAGTTTTGTTGTTTTCTACTTGCCAGGTGCCACCAATATTTTGGCAGACTGCTTGTCCAGGTTGTGCTGTACGGATGAGGAAACTCCTGAGAGTGATTATTTTGGTGGTGATGATTTTGATGAAGGTGTGGATGTTTGTCTCGTAAGTGAAGGTATTATCTCTGAGGATGAATGGAGGGGCGCTTTAGCGAAAGATGAAGTTTTGTAAAATGTGATGGAGATGGTTGTGGATGGCTGGTGTGACAAAAAAGATTGTAACCAAGTATTGGAGGGTTACTGGCAAGTCAAGCATGAACTCACTGTTGTGGGCGGGTTGCTCTTGAGGGGCACCAGGCTGATTCCCGCCCGTGAGTTATGGGTAAAATTGTTGAATCATGCACATGCCAGTCACATGGGCATTGTCAAGACGAAGGAAAGATTGAGGGAGTCTTACTGGTGGCCGGGCATGGATGTCTGGATCGAAAGAGGTTAGGAGTTGCCCGGAATGTGTGTGTTGTGACAAAATTCTAAAATGCAGAACACAACCCATGGTAGTGAGAGAAGAATCTGAGGGTCCTTGGTCTGATGTGGCCATTGACATTTTAGGTCCCATTAAGCTAAAATCTTGTGACCGTTATGTCCTAGTGTGTATGGACATGTTTTCTCGTTGGCCCGAAATTAAAGTGCTGAATTCTATTGTATCTTCTGTGATTATTGAGGTTTTGGACTCTCTCTTTGAAAGAGAAGGTTTTCCCAAGTCTTTACTATCAGATAATGGTGTGCAATTTACCTCTTCCATTGTGGAAGAGTTCTTGTCTTCGAGAGGGATCAAACACAAAAAAGCAGCTCTATATCACCCAGAAAGTAATGGGGTTGTTGAAAGATTTGTAAAGGTCTTGAAAGAAACCTTACAGCAGGCTGTAGCAACGGGTACTGATTGGGAGACAGCAATGAAGAAGAAAGTGAAAGAATACAGGTTTACCCCGCACTCGTCTACAGGTGTGTCTCCCTTCCAATTGTTCAAGAAGAGAACTCCTAGCACAGAGCTGAGTCCCTTTTGGGTCAGTTCGAAGAGAATTTCCGTTGACAAAGATGCCATGTGTACTGAATGTTGGAGAGATAGGGAGAGAATGATCAAGGAGAAGAGAAAACGATGGTATGATCTGAGGAAAGCTGTTAAGAACACTAGTGTTTCAGTGGGTGATTGGGTGAAAATAAAATCTCCTCGCTTAGGCAAATCTGGTTCGAAGTTCAGTATACCCTATAAAGTGATTAAGGTGTTTAACAATGCCGTTCGTACCAACGATCATAAAGTATGGAACCTGAATAGAGTGGCTAAATGTCAGGTCGCGAGATCTCAAACCTGTGTTGTGTCGGAGGATTCTGATGCCAAGTCACAAGGGAATTCTGCCAGGCCTCGTAGGCTTGTACAACGACCAGCTAGATATCAAGATTATGTTTAGTTCTGTTGTCACTTTATGGTATACTTTTATCTACTTCTCTGTTGTGTTATCAAGGGGGAGGTGATGTAGTGTTCTCACTTCTCTGAGCATGTGGAATGTTATTGCTGTTCCTAGGCTACGCAGCCTAGAATGTGGAATGCGATACAAAAGGGGATGATGGACGGAACGTTTGAGCCAATCAAACACTCACCCCCAGTCAACTGATCTGGGTTTAATCCATCATCATTCTTTAGCTCACTCCACCACCCCAGTTCAGACATGGCCATATGCAAATCAGTCTGACCCTGTGCCTCATGGGAACAGTCCAGCCCGAACTGCCAAGCCATGTCTTCCCTGGACCGGAACCTGTTGTTGGAGTGCCAGTTCTGTGAAACTCGGCAGTGAGGCATTCAGAGAAGGCAGTTAAGGAAGAGGTATCACAGCTGAATTGAAGAGTCCGCACTTGTCAGAACAAAAAAATGACCATACTGTGAAATCCTCATTGGGCACATACATTATTAAAAAAAATAATAGCTGATTCCGGTCACCCTGTAAATGATTGCAGATCTTTCTTACTTTAGATACATTTTGAATAGGTAAATATTTGTAGCCTTCTGATGTCAACGCAGCCTCTTATAGAGAAGACAGCATGAAGACATGGAGGTATTTTTAAGAATGCCTTGAGTTAAGCAAGCAAAGGATCTTTATTAAAATATACATGGCATAGAACGTCAGGGATGCCAAGGTTTGAGTATTAAGAAAAGTGTTGGTATTGTTTTGATGTCTGTCAACACTACTTCAGGTATACTTGTTGATCTGTTAGAATCTAATTTAAAGAACATATTGTTTAGGTCAGTGAGGTATTCCCTGAAAGTGTTGATGTGTGACAGATTTTGAGCATAAGATCATTTTTAAAAGGATGCTGTGCCATTTTGTACAAAATGAGGGATGTACTGTTGAGCATAAGAAAGAGCTGAAAGTGCTTCTTGGTCATATGTGCAAACAAGGAATTATCTGACCTGTCAGTGCAGCAGTGTGGGTGTCACAATTGCTAAAACAAGAGCAGGGGACAGATCTCCTTGTGTGCAGATCTTCATTCCTTAAATAAAAAGATAGTGGTAGACTGTCGCCCCTTACCGAAGATTCAGGAAATGCTCGCATGGTATTCAGTAGATTTGAAGGCAGCATTTCACTAGGTAGGTTTGGTGAACGAATTGCAGATTATAACAACTTGTGTGACACTTTGTGTCATGAGGTGAGAATACTTGAGGTTACCTTATGGTTTGGTGTCAGCTGCCATTTTCTTTCACCCAAAAAACGAATTTTTTGTTTAAGGACATCCCTGGAGTACAATCCTTCAATGAGGATATTCTGATTTGGGCCCAAGTCATGTAGAACGCAGTTTCATTTTAGAAAAGGTTTTGATTGTTTTGAAAGAAAATATAATTTTTTAACTAGAACCTGTTGACCTTTTAAGACACTACCTACTTCCTGAATGTATCAAGCCAAAATATTTGGTCAAGGCTATTGTGGAACTTCTCTGCCAGAAGATAAAATAACTGAAATGAGTTTAGTATCTAGCAGTTATTTCAGATTTGTGGAAGGGTACGCCGTATTAAATTAACCATTCAAAACAATTCTGAGAAATCAGTATAAACCTGGACTGAACAGGAACAGAGTATGGTTTGACCAAGTTAAAAAGTTATTAACTGGGGGTTCAGCTTTGAAAACCTTTTATTTGTAAGTGTGTAATAATGTTGATGCAAGTGCCCTGAGGATCGCTGCTGGGTTGTCAAAAAAATGAATTGTGTTAAGAACATAATAGAGTTTACATGATATGCACTAAAGGAAGCAGACCGGCGATCTACTACGATTGAGAGGGGAGTTGTTCTTGTTGATGGGGAATAGAGAAATTTAAAATGTATATATGGGATGCATTTCATCTGATTTTTCTCACTGTAAACAACGTATTTATATGCTTGAATAGAAGGACACAGGCAAAGCTTCAAATAGTTGATCCGATAGTTGGCTAAATGCCAAGAATGTAAATTTGACGTGGCCTAGATATCCGGTTATACAAATATACCTACAGGTAGTTTATCCACACTGCCCCTTGAAGATGATGTAGATGAAGATAACAAGCG
Source organism: Calotriton arnoldi (assembly GCA_963921515.1). NCBI lineage: Eukaryota > Metazoa > Chordata > Amphibia > Caudata > Salamandridae > Calotriton > Calotriton arnoldi. The sequence goes on along the minus strand of CAWUFW010001987.1, from coordinate 1,614,017 downwards.
TGTGATCGCCACAGTTTGGCTGAGTGATCACATACTTGTGAAAAGAAAAGCATGGAAGGATATACTGGATTTACGTTTTAGCCAGAGTGCGCAAATATGTGTTGATGGTTGGCCCAATCTGAAACAACTGAAGGGACAATTGCATAGTTTCGCACAGATGGCTACTGAACTTGGTATTGAGTCAGGCATGCGGCTGAGGGCTTGTAAGTTTTACCTCCAACCAGTTTGAAGGACCCATGATCACCTTAGCCCACAATGGATATGGCACTTATACTAAAAGTTTTGAGGAGAAAAATTTGGCGGGTGTGTATGAACTCGGAGGTGCAAACGTTTTTGAATAATTGTAAAAAAATAAAAAATTCAATGCTCTTTATCTGGTATTGTTTCCTGAGGTGTATCTTACCTCACCCTATCTGTGGTGTAAGGTTGCCATCGCTGTTGCTGGACCCTTAACTGCTCTACCATTTGAAAACATTATTTAATTGTACATGTCTACTATATTTCAGTACGTTCACTGCTCGTTTGTGAGTTTTTGGCAATCAGAGATGCTGCAGTAAAGTTATCAAATAACATCTTTGCTATTTAAGATTTTCCCACTGTGCTGGTTTCTGACAAGGATATGCAACTGGTCACTGACTGGAATTTTTTTATATGTATGTATATTTATATATTCACTGAAAAAAAAACAGGTTTCAGGGACGTTATAGTTAGTTGGACATTTACTCGTATAAAACCAGAGAAATTCAGCCGTTATAGTTAGTAGAGCTAACTATAACTCGCGCCCCTGCAATGCACAGCTGATGACGTCACATATTACCTCACTCATGACATGGTCAGTGATATCACTGATGACATCACTGAGGACTTCTCAAATGACATCACTGATGACATCATCCACGTGATCATCTGATGCACCTCCTCACACCCTAATAAAACCTTTGATACACCCACTCTAAAATACAGACAACCAATATTGAAACCATGGACAGACCAATAGCAGTTAGTACATACCCGCTCAGTGATTCATACGTCTACACACACATCCACTCACTAACCCATACAGTCACTCATACATGCAGTCATTCATCAATACAGTCACTGATCTATCCACTCATACACCCATATAGACACTCACACATTGCCACTCACCCAAAGAGTTACTCAAACACCTAGTCAGTCACCCAAAGAATTAATTACACTGCCATTTACTCACCTATACAGTTATACACACACCACCTCACTTATTCATACAGATAGTACCATATACGTACTCTCTTCAACAATTACTGACATAAGCACACAATTATCCATGCAGCCACTGTCACGATCACTCACTATCACATATACTCACTTATATACTCCAATACTCACATATACTGCCTTTCACATATGTAGTTACTAACACATATACCACTAAGACATCCATTCACTCACCAACATAGCTATACGTACACTCACTCAGCCATACAGTCCCTAACACACACACTCATAAACCCATACACCCAGTGAATCACCCACTCACACATCCATGCAGGGAGTCACACATCCCCCACCCACACAGACACTCAGGCACCCGTACAGGTACTCAGACAACCAATCATTAACTCATATCGACACTGATGTAGCTACTCACCAACCCATACTCTTACACACCAACTGGCAGACTGATACAGACATTCACACAGATTAATCATTCACCCATGCAGTCACTAAGACACGATTAATCACTCACTTGTACAGTCAGTCACGCACCCACTAAATCATCCATTCAGACACTTAAACACCCACTCATTCTTCAATATCCCTTGGCATATATATATATAACATTCTTGAACTTTTTAGAAACACTCCGTCACTGGATGATGTCATCAGTGATGTCATTTGAGATGTCATCAGTGATGTCACTGACCATGTCATGAGTGATGTAATATGTGACGTCATCAGCAGTGCATTGCGGGGCGCGAGTTATAGTTGGCTCTACTAACTATAACGGCCGAGTTTCTCTGGTTTTATACAAGTAAATGTCCAACTAACTATAACGTCCCTGAAACCTGTGTTTTTTTCAGTGAATCTGTAAGGTTTTTTAAATGCTAATCCCTAACTATAACGTCCCTGAAACCTGTGTTTTTTTCTTCCAGTGAAAATATATATATATATATATATATTTTCACTGAAAAAACCATAGGTTTCAGACACGTTATAGTTAGAAATTAGCATTTAAAAACCTTTGAAATTCACTGAAAAAGCCATAGGTTTTAGGGACAGTTATAGTTAGTTGGACATTACACTACGTACAAAACCCGTGAAATTCCCCGTTATAGTTAGTTCAGCTAACTATAACTCGCGCCCCGCAATGCACTGCTGATGACGTCACATATTACATCACTCATGACATGGTCAGTGACATCACTGATGACATCACTGATGACATCTCAAATGACATCTCAAATGACATCACTCATGACATCATGCAGTGACTATGTGTTTCTATAAAGTTTAAATATGTTTAATATATAGACCAAGGTGTATTGAATAATGAGTGGGTGTATAAGTGTCTGGATGGATGATTTAGTAGGTGCGTGACTGACTCTATAAGTGAGTGATTAAACGTATCTTACTAAATGCATGGGTTAGTGACTAAACTGTGAATGTCTTTATCCGTCTGTTGGTGTGTAAGTGGCTGCATGTGTTTGTAAATAGCTACATGAGTGTCTATATGAGTTATTGAGTGGTTGTCTGAGTATCTGTATGGGTGCCTGAGTGTTTGTGTGGATGGGGTGTGTGTGACTGCACATAGATGTATCAGTGGGTGATTCACTGGGTGCATGGTTTCAAGAGTGCATCTGTGATGGACTGAATGGGTGGGTGAGTGTGTGTATGGGTGTGTTAGTGAGTGAATGTATATCTCAGTGGTACATGTGTGAGTAACTACATATGTGAAAGGCAGTATATATGTGTGTTGGAGTATATAAATGGGTATAAGTGAGTGAGTGATTGTGAGAGTGGCTGTATGGATGAGTGTGTACTTGTATTAGTGATTGTATAAGAGCGTAAGAATGTGCTAGTATTTGTATGAGTAAGTGAGCTGGTGTGTGTATAACTGTATAGGTGAGTAAATGGCAGTGTGATTAATTATTTGCATGACTGACTAGGTGTGTGAGTACCTCTATGGATGAGTGGCGGTGTGTGAGTGTCTATGTAGGTGTATGAGTGCATATGATAGTCCTGTACTGGGTGACCGTAAGTATGAGTGACCGTAAGTATGAGTGACTGTACAGGTGAGTGAGTGGATGTGTGTATAGACCTAAGAATCAGTGAGTGGGTATGTAGTTATTGGTGTTGGAGTGTCTATGGTTTTGAGAATGGCAGTTTGTAATTTAGAGTGGGTGTATCAAAAGTGATATTAGGGTGTGAGAAGATGCATGAAATTATCACATGGATGATGTCATTTGAGATGTCATTTGAGATGTCATCAGTGATGTCACTGACCATGTCATGAGTGATGTAATATGTGATGTCATCAGCAGTGCATTGCGGGCGCGAGTTATAGTTAGCTGAACTAACTATAACGGGGGAATTTCACGGGTTTTGTACGAGTGCAATGTCCAACTAACTATAACTGTCCCTAAAACCTATGGTTTTTTCAGTGAATTTCAAAGGTTTTTAAATGCTAATTTCTAACTATAACGTGTCTGAAACCTATGGTTTTTTCAGTGAATTTCAAAGGTTATTTAAATGCTAATTTCTAACTATAACGTGCCTGAAACCTATGGTTTTTTCAGTGAATTTCAAAGGTTTTTAAATGCTAATTTCTAACTATAACGTGCCTGAAACCTCTGGTTTTTTTCTGTGAATTGCCAAGGTTTTGTAAATGACAATTTTTAAATGTATTAATTGTTATCTTTATTTTTTTGATACTGATTTACTACAATTTTTTAAACTATTTATTTTTTAAATTACATTGTAATTACATTATACATTACATTACAAAATATACTTTCTCAGAATGAATTACTT
>CAWUFW010001987.1:1595000-1602500 GCA_963921515.1 Calotriton arnoldi | reverse complement strand
TGACCCCCTACACTGCCCGAACACCACTGCACTGCCCTAAACCCTGAAACACTACCCCCAGCAAGACCCCCTACACTGCCTGAACACCACTGCACTGCCCTAAACCCTGAAACATCACCCCCAGCAAGACCCCCTACACTGCCCGAACACCACTGACCTAAACCCTGAAACACCACTCCCTTCACGACCCCCTACACTGCCCGAACACCACTGCACTGCCCTAAACCTTGAAACACCAGCCCCTGCACAACCCCTACACTGCCCGAACACCACTGCACTACCCTAAACCCTGAAACATCACCCCCAGCACGACCCCCTACACTGCCCGAGCACCAATGCACTGCCCTAAACCCTGAAACACCAGCCCCAGCACGACCCCTACACTGCCCGAACACCACTGCACTGCCCTAAACCCTGAAACATCAGCCCCAGCACGACCGCCTACACTGCCCGAACACCACTGCACTGCCCTAAACCCTGAAACACCAGCCCCAGCACGACCCCCTACACTGCCCGAACACCACTGCACTGCCCGAACACCACTGCACTGCCCTAAACCGTGAAACACCAGCCTCAGCACGACCCCCTACACTGCCTGAACACCACTGCACCGCCCTGAACCCTGAAACACCAGCCCCAGCACAACACCCTACACTGCCCGAACACCACTGCACTGCCCTAAACCCTGAAACACCACCCCGTGAATGACCCCATACACTGCCCGAACACCACTGCACTGCCCTAAACCCTGAAACACCACCCCCAGCGCGACCCCCTACACTGCCCGAACACCACTGCACTGCCCTAAACCCTGAAACACCACCCCCTGCACAACCCCCTACACTGCTCGAACACTACTGCACTGCCCTAAACCCAGAAGCACCATCCCCAGCACGACCCCCTATACTGCACGAACACCACTGCACTGCCCTAAACCCTGAAACACTACCCCCAGCAAGACCCCTACACTGCTCGAACACCACTGCACTGCCCTAAACCCTGAAACATCACCCCCAGCAAGACCCCCTACACTGCCCGAACACCACTGCACTGCCCTAAACCCTGAAACACCAGCCCCAGCACGACCCCCTACACTGCCCGAACACCACTGCACTGCCCTAAACCCTGAAACACCACCCCTGCACGACCCCCTACACTGCCCGAACACCACTGTACTGCCCTAAACCCTGAAATCCCATCCCCAGCATGACCCCCTACACTGCCAGAACACCACTGCACTGCCCTAAACCCTGAAACACCACCCCCTGCACGACCCCCTACACTGCCCGAACACTACTGCACTGCCCTAAACCCTGAAACACCACCCCCAGCACGACCCCCTACACTGCACGAACACCACTGCACCGCCCTAAACCCTGAAACACTACCAGCAAGACCCCTACACTGCCCGAACACCACTGCACTGCCCTCAACCCTGAAACATCACCCCCAGCAAGACCCCCTACACTGCCCGAACACCACTGCCCTAAACCCTGAAACACCACCCCCAGCAAGACCCCCTACACTGCCCGAACACCACTGCACTGCCCTAAACCCTGAAACACCACCCCCAGCAAGACCCCCTACACTGCCCGAACACCACTGCACTGCCCTAAACCCTGAAACACCACCCCCAGCACGACCCCCTACACTGCCCAAACACCACTGCTCTTCCCAAAACCCTGAAACACCAGCCCCAGCACGACCCCCTACACTGCCCGAACACCACTGCACTGCCCTAAACCCTGAAACACCACCCCCAGCACGACCCCCTACACTGCCCGAACACCACTGCACTGCCCTAAACCCTGAAACACCAGCCCCAGCACAACCCCGTACACTGCCCGCACACCACTGCACTGCCCTAAACCCTGAAACACCAGCCCCAGCACAACCCTGTACACTGCCCGAACACCACTGCACTGCCCTAAACCCTGAAACACCAGCCCCAGCATGACCGCCTACACTGCCCGAAAACTACTGCACTGCCCTAAACCCTGAAACACCACCCCCAGCAAGACTACCTACACTGGCCGAACACCACTGCACTGCCCTAAACCCTGAAACACCACCCCCTGCACGACCCCCTACACTGCCCAAACACTACTGCACTAAACCCTGAAACACCACCCCTCAGCACGACACCCTACACTGCCCGAACACCACTGCACTGCCCTAAACCCTGAAACACCACCCCAGCACGACCCCCTACACTGCCCGAACACCACTGCACTAAACCCTGAAACACCACCCCCTGCACGACCCCCTACACTGCCGGAACACCACTGCACTGCCCTAAACCCTGAAACACCACCCCCAGCACGACCCCCTACCCTGCCCTAACACCACTGCACTGGCCTAAACCCTGAAACATCACCCCCAGCACAACCCCTACACTGCCTGAGCACCTTTGCTCTGCCCTAAACCCTGAAACACTAGCCCCAGCACGACCCCCTACACTGCCCGAACACCACTACACTGCCCTAAACCCTGAAACACCACCCCCAGCACGACCCCCTACACTGCCCGAACACGACTGCACTGCCCTAAACCCTGAAACACCAGCCCCAACAAGACCCCCTACACTGCCCGAACACCACTGCATTGCCCTAGACTCTGAAACACCAGCCCCAGCAAGACCCCCTACACTGCCCGAACACCACTGCACTGCCCTAAACCCTGAAACACCAGCCCCAGCATGACCCCCTACACTGCCCGAACACCACTGCACTGCCCTAAACCCTGAAACACCAGCCCCAGCATGACCCCCTACACTGCCCGAACACCACTGCACTACCCTAAACCCTGAAACACCAGCCCCAGCACGACCCCCTACACTGCCCGAACACAACTGCACTGCCCTAAACCCTGAAACACCAGCCCCAGCACCACCCCCTACAATGCCCGAAAACCACTGTACTGCCCTAAACCCTGAAACACCACCCCCTGCACCGCCCCCTACACTGCCCAAACACCACTGCACTGCCCTAAACCCTGAAACACCACCCCCTACACGACCCCCTACACTGCCCGAACACCACTGCACTGCCCTAAACCCTGAAACACCACCCCCTGCACCACCCCCTACACTGCCCGAACACCACTGCACTACCCTAAACCCTGAAACACCACCCCCTGCACCGCCCCCTACACTGCCCGAACACCACTGCACTGCCCTAAACCCTGAAACACCACCCCCAGCATGACCCCCTTTACTGCTCGAACACCACTGCACTGCCCCAAACCCTGAAACACCACCCCCAGCATGACCCCCTACACTGCCCGAACACCACTGCCCTAAACCCTGAAACACCACCCCTGCACGACCCCCTACACTGCCCGAACACCACTGCACTGCCCTAAACCCTGAAACACCACCCCCAGCACGACCCCCTACACTGCCCGAACACCACTGCACTGCCCTAAACCCTAAAACACTCCCCCAGCACGACCCCCTACACTACCTAAACACCACTGCACTGCCCTAAACCCTAGAACACTACCCCCAGCATGACCCCCTACACTACCCGAACACCACTGCACTACCCTAAACCCTAAAATACTCCCCCAGCACGACCCCCTACACTACCCGAACACGACTGCACTGCCCTAAACCCTAAAACACTCCCCCCAGCACGACCCCCTACACTACCCGAACACCACTGCACTGCCCTAAACCCTAAAACACTCCCCCAGCACGACCCCCTACACTACCTAAACACCACTGCACTGCCCTAAACCCTAAAACACTACCCCTGCATGACCCCCTACACTACCCAAATACCAATGCACTACCCTAATCCCTAAAACACTACCCCCGCACAACCCCCTACACTACCCAAAGACCACTGCACTACCCTAAACCCTAAAACACGACCTCCTACACTACACAAACACCACTGCACTACCCTAAACCCTAAAAAACTACCCCCAGCACGAACCCCTACACTACCCAAACACCTCTGCACTACCCTAAACCATAAAACACTACCCCCAGCAGTACCCCCTACGCTACCCAAACACCACTGCACTACCCTAAACCCTAAAACACTACCCCCAGCAGTACCCCCTACACTACCCAAACACCATTGCACTACCCTAAACCCTAAAACACTACCCCCAGCAGTATCCCCTACACTACCCAAACACCACTGCACTACCGTAAACCCTAAAACCCTAAAACACTAACCCCAGCACGACCCCCTACACTACCCAAACACCACTGTACTACCCTAAACCCTAAAACACTCCCCCCAGCACGACTCCCTACACTACCCAAACACCACTGCACTACCCTAAACCCTAAATCTACCCCCAGCATGACCCCCTACACTACACAAACACCACTGCACTACCCTAAACCCTAAAACACTACCCCCAGCATGACCCTCTTCACTACCTAAACACAACTGCACAATTTGTTACAGGCGTTGCAACGCAGGCCTGTGGTGCTTACTGGAAGTACCTGGTGGGCTAGTTGGGCCCCAGGGACTCTCAGGATTCAAGGTGACCTAATCCCCCAACTTAAAACGCGCCACGGGGCGCGTTTGCACAGTGGTGAAAGGAGGGGGCGGGGCCTCCAGGTGACATGTGCGCAAACACGCCCTGTGGTGCGTTTTAAGTTGGGGAGTTAATTCCCTTTGAATCCTGGGGGCCAACTAGCCCACCAGGTACCTTCAGTAAGCACAACAGAGTTGCGTTGCAGAGAGGTGAAAAAGGTGCGTGGCCTCGAACGCCTCTCTCCAACTCAGCTCTGTGGTCCTAACTGTAGGTACCTGGGGGGCTAGTTGGGCCCCAGGGACCCTCAGGATTCAAGGGGACTTAATCCCGCAACTTAAAACGCGCCAAGGGCGCGTTTGCACACATGTCACCTCAGGCCCCCTCCCTTCACCACTGTGCAAACGCGCACTGGCTCTGGTTAGTCAGAGTCAGTTACCACCAGTACCCGTCTGAAAAAGTTGTGGGCACAGGATGATTTTGCAACAAGGCCTCTTTCTGCTCCTCTGTTGGTACTTTCTGCACATCTTTTGCTTCTTTCTGTGCGTTTTTTCTTCTTTCTTCACATGTCCTACCTCTGTTGGCATAGTTAGAAACTAGCATTTAAAAAACCTTTGAAATTCACTTAAAAAATCATAGGTTTCAGGCACGTTATAGTTAGAAATTAGCATTTAAAAAACCTTTGAAATTCACTGAAAAAACCATAGGTTTCAGGCACGTTATAGTTAGAAATTAGCATTTAAAAAACCTTTGAAATTCACTGAAAAAACCATAGGTTTCAGGCACGTTATAGTTAGAAATTAGCATTTAAAAAACCTTTGAAATTCACTGAAAAAACCATAGGTTTCAGACAAGTTATAGTTAGAAATTAGCATTTAAAAAACCTTTGAAATTCACTGAAAAAACCATAGGTTTTAGGGACAGTTATAGTTAGTTGGACATTGCACTCGTACAAAACCCGTGAAATTCCCCTGTTATAGTTAGTTCAGCTAACTATAACTCGCGCCCCGCAATGCACTGCTGATGACGTCACATATTACATCACTCATGACATGGTCAGTGACCTCACTGATGACATCACTGATGACATCTCAAATGACATCACTGATGACATCATCCATGTGATAATTTCATGCATCTTCTCACACCCTAATATAACTTTTGATACACCCACTCTAAATTACAGACTGCCATTCTCAAAACCATAGACACTCCAACACCAAAAACTACATACCCACTCACTGATTCTTAGGTCTACACACACATCCACTCACTCACCTGTACAGTCACTCATACTTACAGTCACTCAGTACAGGACTATCACATGCACTCATATACCTATATAAATACTCACACACCGCCACTCATCCATAGAGGTACTCACACACCTAGTCAGTCATGCAAAAAATTAATCACACACCCATTTACTCACCTATACAGTTATACACACACCAGCTCACTTACTCATACAAATACTAGCACATTCTTACGCTCTTATACAATAACTGATACAAGCACACACTCATCCATACAGCCACTCTCACAATAACACACTCTCACTTATAGCCATTTAAATACTCTAACACACATATATACTGCCTTTTACATATGTAGTTACTCGCACATGTACCACTGAGATATACATTCACTCACTAACACACCCATACACACACTCACCCACCCAAGCAGTCCATCACAGATGCACTCTTGAAATCATGCACCCAGTGAATCACCCACTCACACATCTATGTTTCGAGTCACACACACCCCACCCACACAAACACTCAGGCAGCCATACAGATACTCAGAGAACCAATCAATAACCCATATAGACACTCATGTAGCTATTCGCAAATCCATGCATCCACTTACACACCAACAAACAGACGGATACAGACATTCCCACAGTTTAGTCACTAACCCATGCATTCAGTAAGATACGTTTAATCACTCACTTGTAGAGTCAGTCACTCACGTACTAAATCATCCATTCAGACACTTATACACCCACTCATTCTTCAATACGCCTTTCCCTATATATATTAAACATATTTAAACTTTACAGAAACACACAGTCACTGGATGATGTCATCAGTGATGTCATTTGAGATGTCATCAGTGATGTCATCAGTGATGTCACTGACCATGTCATGAGTGATGTAATATGTGACGTCATCAGCAGTGCATTGCGGGGCGCGAGTTATAGTTAGCTGAACTAACTATAACAGGGGAATTTCACGGGTTTTGTACGAGTGCAATGTCCAACTAACTATAACTGTCCCTAAAACCTATGGTTTTTTCAGTGAATATATATATATATGTTTATTAGTACAGCTGCTTTAATAGTGTTTGTTACTGGCCCACTTTTATTTTCATTGTCATAACATCATTTATATATATGTGTGTATATATATCAGGGCCACTGGAATTATGCGGCAGGGGAGGGCCAAATTATGTGGCAGGGTTGAGTAAATTATGCAGCAAGAAAAAGCAAACTATTTGGCATATTATGTGATAGTATTACTTGATTATTTTGACGTTTTACACTTGTTAACACTGTCTGGGCATTGATGGTACATTATTAGTACTATTTTAATACCCAAATAAAGCAATAAGCAACAGAAAGTTGACCAGTGAACCTTTGCAAAGGGCTTTTCCCTGTGCAGCAACACGTGTCACAGCAATTTTAGTAACTGTTGAACTGTTTCAGCAAGAAACAATATTTTTTTGTTAAAATGTGCAGATTATGCAGCAGATGAAGAATTACGAGGCAAATGCAGCAAATCCATAATTATGCGTAGTTAAGAAAAAAACGCAGTGCATAATTCCAATGGCCCTGATATATATATATATATATATATTATAGATATACATACATACACACATACATACACACATACATACATATATATATATATATATATGTACAGCTTTAAGCTCTACTGTCACTCACAAAGGAAATAAGGGGTACTTTACCGATAATGATAGTGACCGTGCAAATAC